>NW_006497781.1:1818173-1831491 GCF_000471905.2 Amborella trichopoda
TTTTAAATAATAAGGCAGTCATTTGCACATGAATTTTTACAATATCTAAATATTACAAAAACAGTAGAAAGAAATATCACAATTTTACTAAAAGCAGAATATCACATTTATTTCTAATAATTTTACAGTATCTAAAATTTTCTAACAATAGACAAGAAAAATAAATAAATTTATTTCTAATAATTTACAGCATTCAAAATTTCTAACATAGATAAATTATCACAATTTTTATTAAAAAGGTTATGTTTCAAAATAATGAGGTCGCGTGCGCATAAAATTTATCGCGCCTGAAATTCATGATAATAGCATAAATAATTATTTCATTTAATTTTTAAAAAGAATGGATTATTTTTCAAGATAATAATGTCACTTACACACAAAGCTTATAAAATAAAGATCTTGGATGGAAATATCACTATTTATTAAAAACAGACTATTTTTCAAGAAGATGATGTCACTTACCTTAACTCCGAAACTGGGGAAGCAGATAGAGCTAAGAAAACTAGTCTTCTGTTTTGTTTTTTTTTTTTGAATGGGGCTTTTCTACGATTGATCATATTTCAAATTCAGAGAAAAAGGAAAGAACCCAAATGACTTTCTATCCACTGATTTCAATTTGTAGGATGGAACGCCATTAATGCTATTCACAGGTTCTTGCTGCCATCAATCACTATTGATTCTAGCCACTTTTTGTATTTAGAGAGAGGGTGGGAACAAATTTGTTAAAAGAGATGTGCATAGGAGAGAGAGAAAAAGACGTATAAAAAAGAAACACCTCAATGCAAGGTGTCGTTTAAATGAGTGTTCTTATAAACCTTTAAGGTGGTGGACCTAAGGTCCACCCAAGTAAAATTGGACCCTCAAGTATACTAGCAATGATATCTTTTATTTATTGTTAATATAAAAGCAACAATATCCTAACGGTATAGTATTATTATCATTACTAATATATGATGATTAATTTATTTATTTTTGTATTTATTTTAATTAATGTTGTTACATATATCCCCTGATTCTTTGACTCATATCCACTTCTAATCCATTTAGGGTAAGACCAGTCAGATCTCATCTTTTGTTTTGACTAGAATGTTTTTTCTCTCACAAAGAGATTGTAGAAATTCGAAGTCAAAAGTTCTTGCTCAATTTTCAAAGATTTCTTGAATATTTTCGACCGATTAAATCTATCAAAATCTTAACAACAAATATCAAGTGGGAGATCTTTCCTCCTTTTAAGGCCCATGAAATCTTAGAAGCAAGTGGGGCTTTCCACTCATGTGGGGCATGTGGGCCCAATGTCCCACTTGGAGTGGATCCCCTCATGTGAGGGGTTGAGCGCTTGGCCTCCCATGTGGATCCCACAATGCCCCCACGACTCTCGAAAATGTCAGGATATCTCTTTTTAGAGTTTTAGTGCATAAATACAAATTTTAAAATTTTGAACAATATCCCAAAGATGGAGGGCTCCATGTGTTAGCATACCTGTGTTCATCAACTTAACATTGATACAAATAGGATACTTGTTATATAAATTAGAAAAATAAAATAAAAGCAGAATGTAGAATTTTGCAGGACAATATTATTTTCTCATAAATTTTGTGCTCCAGTGAGAGTATATTGTCTACTTAGTTCCTCGAGTAAAACCAAATCTAGGATTAAGTTTATGACTGTAATTTTTGGAGATGTAATCTATTCAACCCATGGAGTATTCTTAATAAAATTTTTCCTAATAGCGCTCTCTATGCACTTGTAATAAACAATGTCTCAACTAGAATGTTAATTACAGGTTTCCCCCTAAAGCAAGTCATATGCATGTGTCACTATAGTTCAAAGGGACCTCTCTATGCACATTTACATGTAAGGGTTGCTTCCCATTGTGCAGCTGTCATATGTACATAGCATGTGGAAGTTTGTTTAGGATTTGGCTTTTGCTCTCAAAAGCCTGCAACCACACACAGGAGATCATAAAGCTCTCCTGGCCTGTAAATCATCCCTGGGCATCTCTCTGACCTCAACAAGGGATGATCTTCTAGAAAATTCTCAATAGTAGTGCCTATACCGAAATATTGTTTTGGACACGACAGGCCATAGACCCCGCACCCTAGGTCAATCAACCAACGTATACTCCCCACTGAAAGGCACAATTCACTATATTTATTAATTTTATATGCTCTCACGGGCTTTGAGGTTCACAAACCCCAACACTTTTCTTCCCTTTGATAAACCCTGTTGTCCACTCTTGAACTGGGTTTCAAGGCTGCTAGTTTTTCCCATAGGCAAACAGCAGCCCTAGGTATAAAGCATGAAAATGTCATGCCACCAACTACTCTAGCCAACTCATTGAGTATGTCAGTCTTTGCCTTGAGCACCATATTCTTCGTCTTCCTAGAGTACACATTTTTCCTTAGCATTCATTTCATGCCCTAACTTAAACCTTGAGGTGAGGCTAGGGATTCTGCTAAGCACACCGAATTGTTGTATTGACATCCACAAATTCGAACTAGACATCCACAAACTCCAACTAGGGAACCAAAGGACCACTGGAGGTTCGAACCCTTTTATCCCATCTTACAAACCATCTTGCTTAGGGTCTCTTCACAATAACGTTCTTGTTTAAGAATATTAGGAACTTAGAAATAGACTTTGGCCCCCAATAAGCATATTTTTTATTTGCTTCGAAACTGCTGTTAGAATGGCTGTTGGTTTGGCAAATAGATTTGTCACTAGGATTGCTTTGAAACCACTAACGAAGTGTTGGTTTTGGCGGTGTGAATGGTTCCCATGTGTTGAGAGTGATAAATTTTTTTTTTCTCTTTGCTGCAATGTTTTATGGGACCGATGGTGAAACTATTTGCATGATGGCACATGATTCAAATGGTTTGCATTTACCCCTGGATTTTTGGATGTGGTATTTGTCAAGAGACTCTGTCCTGCATACTATAGAACGTTATGCATGCTTTATTGCGGGCCGTTGTTTGTTCTTAATGGCAATTATTATTGTTAATTCCTTTTTAATTCTCTGTCATCATTTTTGTCTTGTCTACCTAGATATGGTTCGCCGAAGTTGTGACTGTGCTTTGTTTGATCAGGCAATCCGACATGAAGCTTTCACGCATATGGAAGGCCACAAGGAGTTTGTACAGATTGATCATAATGACTTGTTCCCCTATCTTCTTGTCAATGTAGGTTCTGGTGTTAGTATGATCAAGGTACCTACATATTCCATTCTGAATATCATCTCCCTTGTTTTGCTAGTGTACTATTCAATAGCATCTGGTGTGAAGTTTTATGTATCTCCAGCCTGAATGCAGGTAGATGGATATGGGAAATTTCAACGGGTTAGTGGGACAAATGTTGGAGGTGGTACTTTCTGGGGCCTAGGAAGGCTTCTCACTAAATGCAAGAGGTAGCATGTCACCCATTTTTGGGATTTTGTTAACCATCTGGCTTGAATTATTTGAATGATTTGGAGTCTGACATGAATTTCTTATGCTAGTTTCGATGAAATATTGGAACTAAGTCAGCGTGGTGATAATAGTGCTGTGGACATGCTTGTTGGAGACATATATGGTGGGATGGATTATTCCAAGGTACTCATATTTTCTTGTATTTTTTGTTGTTTCAGTTGTTTATTGGTAGAAACCACAGTGTACTTGAGAGTTACATGGGATCAAATTACTGCAATTCTGGACTCGCTGGCAAGAGCCTTTGGGTATCTGACCCGCTTCTTATTTGTTGCCTTCTAAGATTATCCTAATCCTGGAGATTTATTTATTTTTGCAATTTTAGGAGTATCTTTGGTTTTATTTTCTTCTAGTGGTTTTCTTGTTTTGATACAGCTAACTAGCATGGCTACGGTTTTTTTTTTTCCCGATGAAAGTGACAATATATTTCTATATAATAAATTGTTACAAAAAGGACTCACAAGACATGAGTTAAGGCATCCCACAGGCTGGGTGCTTAGTACAAGAAAGCTTAGATAGAGCAGTTACTATAAAGCAGTTAGAGTAGCCAGTCTGTTTATGATAGCTGAACCAGGATGCTCATGTTGTCTACTCCCGCTGCACCTGAGACAGTCCTCAGTGTGGTTTTACTTTCTTTCGAGTTAAGACTTTTACATAGAAACCTGTGGAGAAAACAACTCGATGAGCTCAATGCATAGAAATAACTGGTGTGGCTTCTACCATGGTGCAGGAACGTCTAGAGGGTCCCATAGGTGCTTCTGGGGTATCTGTATCATGCCTGTGCTGGATGATCAGGAAAGGGAGCTGTTAAATGCTGGAGTTTCCATGGTTTTATAGAAGGAAAAAAATTCCCTTGTTTGTGGGGTTTTTCTTTTTTGATGTTTAATTGGTGGGGGTACTTTAGATTTAGTGATGATTAAAGGGATTTTTAATTAAGCTATGGAATGGGGATTTTGATTTCTAGCAATTAAGGAGGAGGTGGCAGTCACATGAGGAACTGCTGGTTTTACTTGTTTGAGGTCTCGTTCAGTTGTTCTTTGTGTCTTGAAGTTGTGCAGGATGCATTAATTGAATATTTGAGACAACATTTGATTCCTGTGAACTGATTAGGTGTCTATAAATGAGAGCGGATTAGGGACATTGTCATCCTCTTACTTGTATCTTCATGCATACTGTGGAAATTTGTCATGCTTAATTTGGTCTACTTTCTCTCATGCTAACCAAACCCTATATTTCCTTCACAGATTGGTCTTTCAGCATCAACTATTGCTTCCAGTTTTGGCAAGGTGATATCAGAAAGTAAAGATCTATCTGAGTACAGACCAGAAGACATTTCTCTATCTCTCTTACGAATGATTTCCTACAATATAGGACAGGTGAGCTCAATTTTTTGTTGAGCTATTTCTGTTAAATTGGTTTGTAATAACCTGA
This sequence comes from Amborella trichopoda, assembly GCF_000471905.2. Next base: position 1,823,066 of record NW_006497781.1, read on the forward strand.
GATCGGTTTCAGTGTTTGTTCAATGGGTACTCGGGAATTGAGAATAATGTGATATTCAGTGGATGTTATTGTTATCGTAAGTATGACATTTGGTATTGTAAAGATTACGTCATTATACTGAATTTAATTGTGGTTTATTGCTGCTTTATTCAATTTTTTTTTGACCTCCTGTTGGAACTGTATCGATTCATGCCTGACTTTGTGGAGTGGCCTTAGAGTCTCTACACTTCAATATTTAAAAGGAGTTTATGATGTAAATATTTTATGTAAATCTAATTCAGCACTGTTGAAAGGCTACTGTAGGGCAAAGGTCTGTTTGTATTTGTCCCAATATTTAATTCAATTTCTTTAATGTTAGATTTCCTACTTGAACGCACTTCGCTATGGGCTCAATCGGATCTTTTTTGGAGGATTTTTCATTCGTGGTCATGCATATACCATGGACACAATTTCCTTTGCAGTTCACTTCTGGTAATTACTGAGATACAACATTGCCAACTTCTTATGATCTACTTCTGCTGTTCTTCATGTGGTGATCACTACTAATGTTTATATTCCTTCTTTTCCCTTTTCTTTGTTGGTTTGCTATTGCCATTTTCTTTGCATGAACCTATGACTTTGTGTTCATTTTTGAGTTATAAGTTTTTGGGTTGGATGTTTTCTTTTATTAACTTCTTTATGTAAAATTCTCTCTCTTAGCACTAGGATGAGACTTCTGAGTTCTACTTTTTTTCGTTCTGCCTCCTATTTCGTAATCCTTGCCTTATACGTTTGTGCTCTATTGTGCATATATTCTTTTTCAGGTCAAAGGGTGAGGCTCAGGCTATGTTTTTGCGACATGAAGGGTTCTTAGGAGCTCTGGGTGCATTCATGAGCTATGATAAGCATGGTCTTGAGGATTTGATGGCCCATCAATTTGTGGAACGATTTCCTATGGGTGCTCCATACGTGGGAGGGAAGATTCATGGACCACCATTGGGGGATCTTAATGAAAAGGTTTTTCATTGCAGTGTGCTTTCATTTCTGTGGTATTCTTCCAAATGCAAGTTCTGTTATTTTCATGTCATGTGGAAGCTCTAAGCTTTACTATAATAAAGGCCTAATCTCACAACTGTAACAGTGGCACATCAGTCCTTTCTGGTTTTTGTTCTCACTTCATGTTTGATAGAAATAGTTCAATGCATTTCTGCAGCTTGCACTAGGATCTAAGATTGTTATTGCTGTTGTCGTTAGTATTTTATTTCTTTGGGTGTCAAGATTTATTCCACAACTTTGGATGAAGAAGGATATTGGGATGCCTCATGCAGATATCGTGGATGGAAAAATTTGTACAAAGAGGAACTGAAATTTTGGCTCCGGTCCCGATGGCTCCACCAGGAACTACAGGTCTCGGAGGTTTTGAAAGGCCATATTCACGGGGAGATACTCTTCGTTCTGATGCAAGTGCTGCGCTGAACATTGGTGTGCTGCATCTTGTACCCTCATTGGAGGTTTTCCCATTATTGAAAGATCCAAAGAAGTACGTACTATGTGCCTTATTTATTGCGCATTTTTTGTTAATGGATATGGATTTTTTACTAATGATAGTTGGGTGTATTTTCATGGAAAAAATTCATTTTCTTGTTGTCGGAATACGACTGAAAATTGGTTAGATATATTTACCACTGTGGATATCTGTAGGAAGGTCCATGGATCTGCTGCTTTGTTTGAGATTTTAATCTCTGTGCACAAAGTGCATTAGATATAGGAGGCTTTTACTACATGCGCTACATTGCACCAGGAAAAGTCCAAAGAGCAAAACTAAAGTTCTCATCACCTGATTGGTTAGATAAACCAAAATTATTGTTCTTGCAAAGTTCTCATGTAATGCTGGACCAAGTTATTGTTACTTTTTGCACGGATGCAATGATACATGTGTATTATATTTGAAAATCATGTCTAGGTAATACCTAAATTTCAGTTATTATATTTTCAAAATTTTGGCTTTTACTTTTATTCAAAATTACCTAAATTCCACTTACATGAGCCATTGTATGTTGCTGTAAAATTAAAATAATACCCTAGATACAACTTAAGATCTTTATTTTCATTGCCAAAGAAATAGAAACTATCCAGGAGCTTTAAACAAACTTCCACTATAATTTTTAGTACAATGCAAGTTCATAATACTAAAAATTAATTAAAACTACTAAGAAGACCTACTAGAAGATGCCTAGAGTAACCCTCACAGGTCTTGGTACACCCGACATCTAATTCTCTGATTGATGGCGCACTTTTATTCCTTTAACTGTTGGAAATTCTGAGATAGAAATGCTTTTTAGGCAATCTTTCTTTTTCTAAGGTTTTAGAGAGCTCCAAAATAAACTAAGGTTTATAAAAACTCTATGGGAAGAAATTGGGGTTGAGCTTGTGAGTTGACCTCTCTCTAGGTTGGTTGTCACCCTTCTTTTCTTCAAAATACAGCAAGCATCCCTTAGGATTTGAAAGTCCCACCTTTTTTTCTTTTATTTTTTTTGATAGAAATTACTCAAATAAGAGGAGAGAGCGTGGCGTGACTCTCTCTAAGTCAAAAGAGGAGATCACGTGGTTTAAATTTGATGAAAGAGAGAAGTAGAAAATATGGCATGATAGATAGAGATCTTGGGGCATGAGAGAGAAAACTAGTTGTCATGAGTGAGACGGTTCAAATCTTGTGAAATAGAAACAAGATCTAAGTCCTACTTCAAATAGGATTCTAATCTAAGTCTCTGTATTTTTTTGACCTTTGGGATAAGTAGAAACCCCATGGGGTAAGAGAGATTTAATCATATCCATCCATCTCAAGAATTAGTCATCATGATTTTGGGTAGAAAATAGGATCCTTATCCCCTTAGATTTTGACCCAAATCCAACTCTTATTTAAATTTGAATTATAACCAAATTTTATCATAATCTAGATCTCCTGTAAATTAAGGATATCTATATTTTAAAACTCCCATAGGATACGAAACCAAATCCTATTTAAAAAATATTTCCTATCGTTTAACCAAATATAAGAAAATATGGGATGTGCCTCCCTTTTTCGTAGAAAAGTGGTGTGCGACTTTTTGCTAAAATAGTGGCATCCCCATTTTTGCTAAAAAGTGGCGTGGCCCTCCTAGGGGTGGCACGTGGTCCCCCTCTTAAAAAAAAGCACACACACATGGGGAGGGATCTTTGGTCCTATATGTGTTACGTTAAGTTCTGAAAATTTCAGAAATATGCTTTTGTTGAATAATACAGCAGAAATAATATTTTAAATTTTAAAAATATTTAAAAATCATAAAAACATTTCTAATACCAAAATAAAATATATTAGAAGTGGACTGATACTAAAGAGTAAAAATTAACTATAATAAGGGCACTCAGTCGCCCCAGAAACCATGATCCACTATTGTTTTCTTATGAATTAATGATAATAAGGCACTCCACTCTACAGGTGCATCCTATGTACATGTTTGGCAAAAACATTTGCCACCAATTTCTTGCTAAAGTATCTGCTAGCATATCCTCTATTGGGAGATATGTAATCTGAATCTCCTACCGGGATCTTATTGCGAATGTGGTAGTAGCATGGCTTTATATGTCTCGATTTCTTATGAAACCTCGACTCTTTTGACACACAAATAGCTGTCTGGTTGTCACAGTAGATTCAGACACACGGGCAATTCATTGGATCAAATATGAGTTGATTCAAGAACTTCTTCAACCAGACTGCTTCTTTAACTGCGAGACAACATGCCACGTACTCTGACTCCATAGTTGAGACTGCAACAAGATCTTGTTTCTTTGAGTACCAAGAAACAATTCCACTTGGATTGCCCTGATAATCTGCTTCTCATCTGGATCGCCCTGATAATTTGCATCTGAATATCCTTATAATTGTATATCTGAGTCTCCATCATAAGTGAGTGCATAATCAACAGTTCCTTTCATCTCATCTGGATCGCCCTGATAATTTGCATCTGAATATCCTTATAATCTGTATATCTGAATCTCCTCCATAAGTGAGTGCGTAATCAACAGTTCCTTATAATCTGTATATTTGTATATCTGAGTCTCCTCCATAAGCTCCATCTCATCTGGGTTGCCCTGATAATCTGCATCTGAATATCCTTATATCTGTATATCTGAGTCTCCTCCATAAATGAGTGCATAATCAACAGTTTCTTTCAAATTTCGCAATTTGATGGCCTTCCAATGCTCCATGCTTGGATTACTCTAGAACCTGCTAATCAAACTCATGGCAAAAGATATATCCGGTCTAATCCCTAACATAGCATGCATTAGTGACCCAACTGCACTTTTTTATAGAATTCTCTGCATGGCTTCTTTTTCTTCTTGAGTAGTGGGAGACATGGCTAGGCTAAGCTTGGTCTTCTCAATGGGGGTTAATATGGTCCGACAATTTTCTTTTTCATATACTTTCGAGAATTTTCTTACAATATGTCTATTGATATAATTGAATAGTTCTCTCTTTTTTGTTTCGGGTAATTTTGATTCCCAAAACATATGCTGCTTTTCCAAAATCCTATGACAAGAAAGCTTTTGTCTCCAATACGAGACTCATCGACCGACTGGCAATTAACATGTCATTTACATGTGTCATGAAATCGTCACTCCCACTGACCTTGATATATAGCTAGTTAGGCTCAAAACTAGCTGATGACAAGGTCTCCTGAAACTTAATGTACCACTGTCTTGATATCTATTGAAGGCCATAAAGGGAGAGTTTATACACTAGGTTTTATTTTCCCTTTTTTATGAAGCCCTCTGGTTGTTTCATATAAATTTCTCCTTCTAGCTCTCCATTTTGCAATGCAATCTTAACATCCATTTGGTGGAGTTCGAAGTCGAAATGAGTTGCTATGGCTATTAGGATACTAATGGAGGAGAATTTTGCTACAGGGGAGAATGTCTCATCATAATATATTTCTTCTTTTTGGATAAACCCCTTAGCAACTAATCTGGTTTTGTATTTTGGCAACTTTCCTTCGGAGTTCAATTTCTTCTTATAAATCCACTTGCAGCCTATGGGTTTTCTATCAGAAGGTAGTTTCACTGGTTCTCAAATATTTTTTTGTTTAATTGAGTTAAGTTCATTAATCATGGCTTCTTCCCATTGTGCCTTTTCATGACAGGTTATGGCTTCTTGGTGGGAACAAGATTCATGTAGGGATTCTTCTTCAATTTTCCCATAATATTCTCCTAGGCAGGTGAAGAACTCATGTTTTCTCCTAATTCGGTTACTTTTTCTAGGACAAGGTGGTTCGGGATCTAAGGCCTGACTTGTGCCTCTTCTATCTCATGAAACTTGTCTTGTTTCAGAGTGGCACGACCCTTGAGAAATTCTTCCTCAAGGAAATGAGCGTCCCTACTCTCAAGGACGGCTCTAGTGTCAGGATTATAAAAACGGTATCCCTTATTATGTGGTGGGTATCCTATGAAGATGGACTCAACAGTTTTAGAATTTAATTTTGTCATGTTTTGATGGGGTATTAGGACATGGGTAGAGCATCCCCACGCTCTGAGGTGATCAAGGGACGGAGCATGACTAATGAAAATCTCATGAGGAGTTAGTGGGGCATCTCTTGTGGGAGTCTGATTAAGGATATAATTGGCTGTCAAAACAAATTCTCCCCAAAAATCTTGAGAGAGAGTTTAGTATGTCCCATCATGCTCCTCACTATATCCATCAGGGTCCTATTCCATCTCTCAGCTACCCCATTTTGTTGAGGAGTGTACAACATAGTATACTGATGTATAATATCATGCGTAGTACATGATTCTTTAAATAGCTATGAGGAATATTTTCCACCCTTATCAAACCTAAGGACTTTAATTTTCTTGTTTGTTTGGGTTTGCACCTCAACTTTATACTCCTTGAACCGATCTAGGACTTCAGACTTTTCACTTAACATATAGATATGGCCTAAACGGGAGTGATCATAAATGAAAGTGATGAAGTACCTCTTTCAGCCCTTAGTGGCCACATTCATAGGTCCACAAATATCACTATGGACAACTTCTAATATACCAGTAGCTCTTTGAGCTTTCGCAAAGGATTTCTTACCCAGCTTTCTTTGAACGTATGATTCACAGATTCTGGTTAAGTCTTTATTTAAATTGTTTAGTAATCCCTCTCTCGTTAATCTCTCCATCCTTTTAGGATTTACGTGCCCTAGTCTCATGTTCCATATATATGCATGTTCCATATATATGTTTCATCATTGTTATCATTGTAACACGAGACATAAGAAATGGATTTTTTTATTGCAATTGAAAAGAAACCATCTACAAGATGACCATTCATGACTAATTCATAGTTGCGGGGATCTTGGTCAAGGGGTGGTGTTCCCTTCTTGGAATCTCGATCTGGCGATCTTGGAGCTTGAGCCCCGAGTGGTTTTTGCTTCCTCCCATAAGGGGATCTCGATCCCTACCTATTGGGATCTCGGTTCCATATCTAAAAGGATGACTGCAAAGGATCTTGATCCCTATTGATAGGGGATCACGACTCCTTAAAAGATGGGTCGTGTTCCAAATATGGTGGGTCAATTTTAAGGGCTTGTATGCATGTGCTCGTTACCACTGGTGGTAACGAGTTCATAGTCCATGAGAAATCTTGTAGTAATACTGATGATTAGTTTGTAGTCCATGTACTCATTTCAATTATGAAACATTGCCCATTAAAAATCTTATTGTAATAGTTTTTGACTATCAACATTAATTTAAATCAACTTTATCAATATGCTTTATTATATAAAGTACTAAGTATACTCAAATGAGTATACACTCAATGAACTCATTTCAAACATGTAGCATAGTTCATGAGAAATCTTTTAGTAATAAAATTAATATTAATATGATGCCACTAAATCAATGTACCTTAATATAAAGAATACTAAGGATATGGCTTTTTAATCATTAAGATTTCATACATTAATCGTTTTAAACAAATGTCTTATATATCGTGTTATAGTTTCTACACAATTGACGAATAAATTAAGATTTCATACATTAATCTTTTTTAACAAAATGTCTTATATATCTTGTTATAGTTTTGACACAATTGGCGATTTCTTTTATTTTATATTATTTAAAAGTGTATGAAAGTAATGGCATTTTTTGTTATTTTGGTTTATAACGCAAATTTTATCATGGATTTCGTAACTACATTTGTGTTTTGGCTCTCAAAAATTAATTTAATATCATTTCAAACATTTAATGCAAATCACTTCAAAGCTTTTTAAATCTATTTCTTGATTTTTTAATCATTAAGATTTCATAGAAATAGTTTTTCAAACTAAATGTCTTATTATCTATCTGTTTATATTTTCTACAATTTATGATTTTTTTATTTTATTCAAATATGATTTACAGCAGCGATACTTTTCATTTAATTTTTTATTCAAATATGTCAAACTTTTGAAAGATTGTACAAAATCTTTTATTGGATTTCGTACTTACCTTTGTCTTTTATTTCCTAAAAAATTAGTTAAATATCATGTCAAGCATTTGATGCATCTCTCTTCAAATCTTCTTTAATTTATTTCTTGATGTTTAAATTATTAAGATTTCATAGATTATATTTTTGCAAATATAATGTTTTATCTGTCTATTTATATTTTCTACAATTGAAGATTTCTTTTATATTATTTAAATGTTTTGAAAACAATAATATTTTTCATTTAATTTTTTATTCTCTTAATTTTCGTGCCAAAATTTTGGATGATAGTACAAAATCTTTTATTGGATTTCGTACTTATCTTTATGTTTTTCAATTTTTAAAAACATTAGTTTGTATCATTTCTGGCATTTAATGCATATCAATTCAAATGCTTTTTGAATATATTCCATGATTTTTTTTTAATTGTTGACTTTGTACTATAGTAAATATTTTAACACAAATCACTCTTTAATTTTGCAGAAATCATGCTATTGGAAATAGAAAATGTACTCTTTGGACTTCATGCCTCACTTATGTATATCTTGTGTTCATACTTTTACTTTTATTTTTAAAGGGTGTGGTTTGTATAAGGTTGAGGCCGTATACAACCGAAACTATGTGTGTGTGCGCGTGCGTGCGTGTGTGTGCACGCGTGTCTGTGTGTGTGTGTGGGGGGAAAGAGACTACGCAACGCCTATGGGCGATAATGAACAGTGTTTTTGCCCATAGGCTCGGTGCCGTCCGATATTTTTGGATAACGTGGATTAGAAGACCCCAACGGACATGGCACGTCCGTTGTGGTTTTTAGGCAAAACTGCGCATCGGCTCTACGAGAGCTGTTGCGGGGTGAAACACTATTCAAATTTTCCCATAGGCGTTTTTAAGACTTTTCCTATATATATATATATATATATATATATACACACATACACACACACACACACATAGTAGGAAGTAG
>NW_006497781.1:1833216-1872062 GCF_000471905.2 Amborella trichopoda
ACTATATATATATATATATATATATATATATATATATATATAATATGAGGGGTGAGAGAGATTAAATTAGAGCCACCCATCCCACAAATCAGCCATCATGATTTTGGGTGGAAAATAGGAACCTTATCCCTTTAGATTTTGACCCAAATCCAACTCATATTTAAATTTGAATTATAATTAAATTTTATCATAATCTAGATCTCCCGTAATTGAGGATAATCTATATTTTAAAACTTCCATAGGATACGAAACTAAAGCTTATTTAAAAAAGATTTCCTATCTTTTAACTAATTTACAAGTTTGAACCAAATATAAGAAAATATGGGGCGTGCCCCCTTTTTTCCTAGAAAAGTGGCGTGCCACTTTTTGCTAAAATAGTGGCGTGCCACTTTTTGCTAAAATAGTGGCGTGCTCTTTTTTGCTAAAAAAGGGGCATGGCCCTCTTAGGGGTGGCATGTGGTCCCTCTCTTAAGAAAAAGCACACACATGTGTGGTTGGATACTTGGTCTTACATGTGTTAGTTTAAGTTCTAAAAATTTCAAACATACCCTTTTGATGAATATTACAACAGAAATAATATTTAAATTTTTGAAAAAATATTTAAAAATTATAAAAACATTTCTAATACCAAAATAAAATATATTAGGAGTGGACTGGTACCATTGAGTAAACAATAGTGATAATAAGAGCACTCTACTCGCCTCAGAAACCATGATCTACTACTGTTTTCTTAACCTTCCTAATAAAAACCCATGACCCATAGGCTCATTGCAGGGGGTCATGATTGACTTGTCAAAGTTGAACAATAAGCAATGAGATCATGATCCTAGAATGTGGATTTCACTTCCCCCTTTTAAGAACAAGTCTTGCAATTGTCACGACAGTGCAAATGGAGCTCTCTTTATGCACATATACACATGTCCCTCTATAGGGATGCTTCCCAGTAATGCGGTTTTCATGTGTACATGTCCAACTGCAAACCCTTTTCGGTAGTGCCACATGCCTAGGGAAAGGGTTTTGGACATGACCAGGGCTATAACGTGCCCAACTATTATTCAATCAACGCACACACTCCCACTGAAGTGTATATTCTGCTATAAAATATCATATTTACAAGCTCTCTAGGCTTTTAAATACCACAAAAATCCAACATACCTCTATAGTAAAATATTATAGACAAAATTCTGTTGAATGTATCATTTGGTTAATTGGTCCTAATATTGCCTCTATTTAAAGTGTGGGTGCCAAGGTAAAACACATTGGACTTGCGTTTGATGCAACCAAACATTGTTTCAAAAATTGGTTGTAGGACTTGAATGCCCTAGGCAACTAGATTTGAGCACCATTTGCGTGGGGGAAAACAAGTAACTTGTAGAAAGAGTTGTCAACTATATGACAGCAATGAGCAATTATTGAATCTGATTTGTGCATCTGGACCATTCCCAGACACATCGTTAGGTGTGTCTTAGAATGTTTCTTGTCCGACGCCTTGGTTTCTCAGAAGATCAACATGGATGTTCAAATTCTGTGCACATATATGTAAACCACAGGTTCATTTCCCAGGTTTCAAATGTAACTCTATATCCTAGCAGATCTGCTAGTGATGTAACTTATAGAAACTTCTATTTGCTAAGTTGATGCGCTGGGATCTTCTGACTTCTGAGCATCTTATGCTTGTTTATCCGTGGAATTCATCTTGACATTGTATTTCATAGAAGTTTATTCCCTCTCATTTGATGCACATGCTAAGATTTTAGTAAGATGCATAATTGTATCCTAAGAAAGGTTCTTTCTGCGATTGTGATGAATGCAGCTCACAATTGTTTTTTTTTTTGTCCTTTCTATCTTGTGAAATGTAATACCAACTTGAATCATATTATCCTTTTCATTTTTTCATTCCCTTATTTGACTGGCATTTTCAATTTTTCATTGCAAGTGGGTTATTGTGCAGTTTACTTACAAAATATGTTCCTCTTACAGGTATGAACCAAACACAATCGACCTTGCAGATCGTAGTGAGCTTGAGTAAGTTGTGAGGGAATCATATCAAATTGCACTGTTGTATTTTATAGATATTATTAGATCATGTGTAGGAAGTCTCTTGGTCATTGGCAGTTTGGCTTACCTGCAAGTTGTATTTTGTCATAGGTACTGGTTTACTGTTTTGTTGGAGCATTTGCCCGATCTCGTTGATAAGGTAATTTACAAAAAAAGTTAATAATTTTTTAATATATACAGTGATCTTTTTTTTCTTTTTAATATTTCGTTTTACTGTTGATTTGGACCTCTTAATGTCACATTGGAACTTTCCCTTTTCATTTTTTTTTTTTTTTTTTGGGTAAGTCAGTGGGGGAGAAGGCCCCCTACCCATTTTTTTATTAATAAAAAAGCAAAGAAAAACAATTAAGATACAACCCTATGGTAGGGCACTTGTGCCAGATCATGTAATAAAAGAGAGGAAAGAAAATCTGGTGGTCTATGGTACCACACAGTAGCATCGGGGCCAGCAACTGCCCTCTTAACTAGAGCATCAACAACCATGTTAGCCTCACGAAAGACATGTGTGATGAACCATCGATGAGAAGACAGTCTCGTACAACAATTGTCTACAATCGTCTTTAATCTCCATAGAGCATTGCATCGATTCTAAATGAAATTCACAAGCAAGGCCAAGTCACTTTCAATCTGGATTGGAAAGTATTTACTTTGAATAACCAATTGAACTCCTTCCTCAAGGGCCTAGAATTCTGCATGGTTATTAGAAGCAAAACCAAAATGCTTTGCAAAAGAAACAATAAAACCACCCATACTGTTCCTGATAACTCCACCACCACTTTCTAAACTTGGATTTCTCAAGAAAGCACTTTCAATATTGAGTTTGTAATTATGAGTCTTAGGAAAAGACCACGCTATCGAAGTAAAGGGCTCCGCCCTCTGCTGCTGCCATGTTATCCGAAGTTTACCAATGATGGCCTTTTTTGTTAAATGAAAAGACCACTTCTTAACTTCTGCTAGTGCCTGAACATGCATGGTAATTCTTTTCACAATAAGCTCTCCTGGTGGGTCTTGATTCAAAAACTCGTATGTTGCTCTCTTTCCATTGGAACTTCCCCTTACCCTAACCATAGTGCCAAGAGCCCCCACCCATTCCCTGTGTCTAGTTAACTTTGTTCCAATTACTAGTGGCCTATTATAATTTTTATTCAAGTGCCAAGACCGTGTCCATACAGAGTATGGACCTAGTTATTTTTCCTTTTAAGGTTAAAAATAGACATCAATGATGGCTATTCAAATGACTAATGAGGAAACATTAACTTCACCAGTTCTATCTATGATGAGTCATAAAAAAAAGAGAAAAAAAAAGAATCTCCTCCTTTGGTATTTACTATGATCCAATTTGTATCAAATTTGATAATATATCCTTTGTTGAAATTAAGGGTTTTATGAAATTCCTTTAAGAAAGCACACTTGCTATGGTAGTCCAGGAGTTATAAACATCTTTTTTTTTTTATTGTGAATGATAGTAATAGGTTTCTAGATCTTCTGAGGATAACTAATTTTCTGCAATGTACTTGTTTCTCTAATTGCATGATACTCATAGAGTTTCATATTGTTGATTGAAATTTAGATCTTGCAGTATTTTGAGTATTTATCTCATATGATACCTTGTTTTTTTGTATTATAATCATCCTAATTGTTGCTATTTGTGTCATGGTTGTTAGGCTGTGGCTAGTGAAGGTGGAACTGATGATGCTAAAAGAAGGGGAGATGCATTTGCTCGTGCATTTTCTGCCCACTTGGCAAGGTAATATCTTCATCAAAATTAGGGGTCAACCAGACCCAAGTCCGGTTCCTGACCCGAAAATTGGACATAGGTGCACGTGAATGACAGATCTGGACTTGACTGAGTTCAAGGATTGGATCTGGTGGATTGGGTTTGGGTTCGGGTGCAACAGATCCGGACCTGATCAGTCTAGATCTGGCTTGATCCGACCTGGTTGCCCACACACACAGACACACATGGGGGTGCATGTGGCCTGGCAGGTCCACAAGATCTACCCAAGCCGGTGGGTGGGAATGACCCACTGGGTCATGTTTAAGTCCGACGGGCTGGACCTAGCTGGGTTTGGGTTGGGGTTGACTTGAGCCCTTTACGTCCCTAGTCACAATGATCCAATTAGTACTGGTCTCTCATGTGCATAAAGTTTTATGAAGACACAAAGCCTTCTATATTTTCTTAGTTCCGCATGCAATCTCCTCTTCTTTAAATTTGCTCGTTACAACTAAACCTCTCCAGTGTCAATTTGCTCAGGTGGTCTTCTTTAATTTACCTGTTACAACTAACCCTCTCCCTAAAATTGTCTAATTTGGACTTTGAGGCTAACTTTCCTCCGCTTGTCAAGTAAAAATGATTCCACCATACTTTCTTCCTGAATCAGCCTCAAGATTAAGGGAAGATGTGAAAAGATTAATTGAGCAACTGAGATTGATTTCCTTACTGCACATTATGAATTTTATGCAACGGCAATATGAGGAACCGATAACACAAGCTAATTTGTTTTCCCAAAACAACTAATGAAAGGAGAGGTTTAGAAGTATCCTGACTCTCCACAGTCCAAGTCAAAACTTAATACGGCTAATCTAACACTAATGCTTCATCTAGCGAATAAGCCATGTTTCGTTGCTCAACCCTTCCAAATTTGTTATGTTTTATGATCTTGGACAGAACGTTGGCTATTTGATCCTAGTCCTTTATATTCTGTTGTTCTCTGCTATTTCTGCTAATGTCTTCCATTTGATACTTCTCCAATAATCCTATCTTCTATGTAATAACGATCAATGGGTTCTTTCGTGCCATTCTTCCCAAAATACATGTCGTAAGTAAGGTCCAGATTTCCAACATTGTTTAGTATTTACTGGCAGGAAAAATTTATTAGTGTTTTATCTTAGTTTAAAAAATTATTTTGAGTGGTATGAAAGTTGAACTTCTTCAGATCTTGCGTGAATTGATTTCTAATGGGAGATATCCACTCTTGTGATAGTGAGATATCCACTCTTGAGATATTCACTCTTGCGTGTTTAGATCTCTTACTATTTTTTTTTTGAAACTATATCTCTTACGAGATGTTGAAAGTTGATAGCTTCGATTGGGTGCCCTTCCTCTCTAGTGATTTGCTTCCTGCTAAGTGCTCATGTGTTCCCTAAGTTGATATTTCTATCCATAGTTACCCGATTCTCTCACTGAAGGCCGCGATTCACGATTCCAACACTTACAGAATCTCGTTTCAAATATTTATTGATTCTCGATTATTCAATTGTTGATTCTTGATTCTACAATTGTTGATTCTTGATTCTACAATTGTTGATTCTTGATTCTACAATTGTTGATTCTTGATTCTACATCTGTTGATTCTCGATTCTATACTTGTTGAACCGGGTTTCTACATATAAGGGTACTCGCTTTGATTGTTTTTGAATCCAGATTCTTGAACGTCAACTACCATGGTTCGTAGATGCAAGAAACAACAAACTAATCAAGCATCCAATCATGCTTCCACCCTCCGAGAATCTCAACTTTTTTTTTTTGAGTTGTAATCCACTGTCATATTTTTTGGTCGGGTTTGGCTCACATGTGAAGTCTTTTCATAAAAGATATTGTTGATAAAAATAAGAGAAATCCTTCTTTCACTTTCATTAGGAAGCAATGCAAATAGGCGAAAGTGGTAGTGAAGTACATCCGTAACTATACTAGGTGCCTTTACTTCTGAAGGCCAAGAAGACTAGATTTGGTTATCACTATTTTATGCTGAGGAAGTTGATGGCAGTGAGTGGGAGGGTCTTAAACATGGTGCAACAGATACTGAACATGGCTTAGTCCATGATATTATAATTGACGACGAGATCTTGGAGACGAATAAGTTGATGTTGTCTTTTACGAGACCAATATGGAAGATGATAAAGTTTGCCTATAGTGACAGCGACAAGGCTGTCGTGGGAGATACACACGAGCGTATGCATACTATGCTAGGTGAAATTGCCATGCCCTATATGACGATCCTGTGTTATTCCAGAGAGAGTAGACTTTAGTCGTGGGTCATCAAGACACGTCGAATCTTCTACTACGTTGTTTGGCGTTCCTTCTCAGTCCCAAGTACTATTCTTTAGAGTAATTGGCTATGCCAACTCTTGGGGGGGAGAAGAGGATTAAGCCCCATCAGAATCTAGAAGTTTTTGCCTGTTACCATGCACCTATTACAAATTAGTGATTTTGTGGAGAATAGAGGGATTTTGTCTCTTCCAGCATCTATAGCTGATTGGGGTACTATGGCAGCTGTGTTGTAGGGGGACATGTACGGTGGTGGTAAGCGGTAGTCCTAGCTTGCAGTGAAGGTGTTGTCAATTCTTCTTTTGCGGAGAGATGTTGGAGCAGATATAGCTACATACCTAGCGTGAAATGAAATTGGCTTAATGTAGATAGATTAGAGTCGTTGGTATATGTGCATTACAATGAGAGGATATTGAGTAGATTACAAGCAGACTATGAAGCCATATACAAGGATTGAGACTCTCATCCTGAAGATGATCACCCTGAGGATGACATAGAGGCTTTGGTAGTATTGGATACATGCCTCAATGTTGATGATAACAGATGTATGCCTAACGTCTTACCACCTCTAAGATCTAACACTCCCCTGGGTACTTTAAGAGAGGCATCTACTCCTCCAAGAGGTGTCAATGATTCGGCAATTGATACCACCGAGCACGACCCAAGCCAGCCTTTGCCTAGACTTGCCCCAAGAGTGTCTCCATAGTCTTCTTGTATCACACAGAAGCTCCTCTCAATGTTCCCATTAGTGTGTAATGAAATATGTAAACTTCAGTTATTGTTTTTTTTTTTTGAACGTGTTAACCTTTAATAGAAAAGAGAAAAAGTGCAATAGACCTTGGTGATCCACAGAAGAGGATGCTCAAGGGTTTAAGCAAACCAGAAAATGGCATCAAAATCCTCGTTTAAGAGGTTACAGTGAGGCACAACAACCCAAAAAACGCAAGTCGATCCATGAAGCTCAGTCAAAAAACCCAAAAACCCACAAAAAACCAATAAGCTTCTAGTAACCATTATCACTGCTTCTTTAGCTAGGGAGTCAGCTTCTTGGTTTCCTTCCCTCCAAGTATGCATCCACACGATGGACATATTCCCGAACACGAGACTGCAGATCTGCCTTAAAGAAATCTTGGAAAGGTCCATCGAGGTCTAGTGTGGGGGAAGCCCATCACTTTTATCACGTCCTGAATCTCGCCTTGTCCTGCGTCGATGTCGTTTACATAATCCGAGTCCACCGAGGGGGGGGGGAGAGAGGATCCCCCATGGTATCAACTGAGATAGAGGAACCTGTGGATTTGACTGGGGAAGATATCAAAGGCGATGGTATTGCCGGCAAGACCAGAAAATGGAGCCCGTCTGCCTCCATTGGTCTAAAGATCCCTGAAGAAAGGCCGAAAGGATCCTTTCTAGAAGAGGTAATAGGTTCGACCAGAGAGAGGAGGGGGAAGGGAGAAGAAAACCCCAGAGAGGCTAAAGGCGACATGGGGTGGGCAGTGACCAGCCCAGAAGCAAGTGGTAACAGAGAGGGAGCTGAAGAAGAGACTAGGGGGAGCTGGTGTAAACCTCAGTTACCGTTTAATGTCAAAATCTCTTTCACTCTCTATCCATGTGTGTCCGTTTTTAATTCATGCAATATGTAGTTTTCTATTAACTTCTATATTTGTTGCTAATCTGTCCATTTATTTGCTTGATGCTTAATTATTATGACAGGAGTAGGCTATGTGGAACGCAAGGCAACAGATTTAAAATTTTCTTTTTTGTTTATTCAATATACTTGAATTCCACTTATATGGACCACTATATACTGCTATAAATCAAAATTAATACCCTAGATACAACCTAGGATCTTACTTTTATTGCCAAAGCAAATAAAAGCCATCCAGGAGCAATAAATAATCTTCCACTCTAGTTTTGAGTACAATACAAGTTCTTGAAAATTCACAAAAAAATATGAAATATAACAGAAAAAAAATAAAATCTACTTGGAAGACTTACTAGAAGATACCTGGAGTCACCCTCACAGGTCTTGATACAACCCACACCGATTCCATGACTGATGATGCACTTTGTAGTCTTTTTGGTCTTGTAGGAAGTTCTGAGATGGGAAAACTTTACAGGCAACTCCTTTCATTCTAGGGTTTTAGAGAGCTGAAAAACTCTATTAAGGTTTGTAGAAGCCCTAGAGGAACAAATTTGGGCCGAACTTGAGTGTTGAATTCTCTCTAGGTTGTATGTATCTCTTTTTTCTTAAAAAATCAGTATCCCCACTAAAGGTTTCACATCCCATCTTTCTTCCTTTATTTTCTTTGAGTGACTACATACATAAAAGAGAAGGAGAGAGGACGATGTGCCAACTATGGGGACAAAGAGATGTTGCCGCGAGGGAGAATCTGTGGGGCTCCATTTAGGTATGCCTGATCTTATTTTCCATCTTGACCATTAAGATATATAGGAAATCTGTGGGGCGAGAAAGATTGAATAAAAGCAATTCAGCCCACAAATCAGCCATCATGATTTTAGGTAGAAAATAGGAACCTTGTTTCCTTATAATTTGAGCTCTGTCCAACTTCTATTTAAATGTAAATAATAACCACATTTAATATTATGTAGATCTTCCAAAATATATAGGAAGTCAAAGATAATCTTTTAAAGAAAATTTTCCATTTGAATAGGTATCAAAACTTTTTAATTTTAGAAGATTCCTAACTAACTAAACCTATCAACTAAAAATGACACATAAAAAAGAAAGGGGGGGCATGCCATCCTAAGGGGATTATGTTGGCCGCACAAGGCGACACATTTCCACACATGGGTTGCATAGACATTTGGGGCTGGATCCTTGGTCCCCACATGTCTTGAAATACCCTTTTTAATGAATTTTACAGCATAAATAAATTTTTAAATTTCTGATTTTTTTTTAAAAATCATAAAAACATTTTAATACTAAAATAAAATATTTTGGAAGTGGACTAATAACAATGAGTCAAAATTAGCGACAATAAAGAAACTCCACTTGATCCAAGAACAATGGTCTACTACTGTTTTCTTATCTAACCCCAACAAAGACCTATAGTCTCTATGCAGGGGCTTATGATTGGCTTGTCAAAGTTGGATAATAAGTAATGGGACCATAATCTTGGAATGTGGATTTCAGTCTCCCCTTTTAAGAGCAAGTCTAGCACTTGTCACCATAGTTCAAAAGGGGCTCTCTCTATGCACATGTACACGTGTCCCTCTATAGAGCTGTTTTCCAATAATGCGGCCGTCATATGTACATGCAATGTAGAAGGTTGTTGAGGCTGTATCCCTTGCTCTCACATGGCTACAACCGCACACAAGAGACCACACAATTCTTCTGGCCTACAAGCATCATTCTTGGGCATCTCTCCGACCTCAATGAGGGATGATCCACTGCAAATCCCTCTCGGTAGTGCCGCCCAACCCATGGTCAGTCAACACACACACTATCATTGTAGTGCATATTTCACTGTAAAGTTATCTCTTTACAAGCTCTCTAGGCCTTTAAAGGCCACAAAACCCAACATATTAGGGGGTTATAAATCTCGATTACCAGATGAGTCGAAACTCGAATCCAAACTGCTATAAATCTCAATTCCAGCTTGGGTTGAAAATCGAATCCAAATAGATATGAATCTCGGTTCTGAAGAAGTCGGAATCTTGCTTCCATAAATGAGTTATCTCGATTCTATATTGCTCATTTCCAACTAGGTTGGAAACTAGATTCCTAGGAACTAGGAATCTTGACAGTTGGCAGCGATTCCGCGATTTCGATTCCTAAATCGATTCAAATTTGGAATCGTTTCGGGTAACAATGCTTCTATCAATCTTCATAGGAGTTGATGTCAATACTAATGGCTGATTAATACTTCTCATCTCCTACTATTCCTTGATGGTCTGCAATAAGTTTGTCAGCGTAGTTCCTCCGAATTCATCATAGTGATTCAAACTGAATTTGAATCCCCGGAAATATGCTCCTTGTAAGTGCTCCTCCTTGTAGTTTGTTGGATTTTTCCATTGCACCCAAATGCCTTGCTCTTTACCTTCCTCAAGAGTGACTGTTGATCACGGTCTTATATGACTACAAGCTTTAGTTCACTTCAATTTCCTCCGACATTGTTATGTAGACTGCTATTGTCAATCCAGTATTGTCTTCTCTGGCTTTTTGAGTCTGTATATAGCTACTATCTTCATGTTAAGAGAAAATATCTGTTAGTTATGCCGCATCCATGTTTCTGGCAATTTACTGCCACCTTTTTATCATAACTAACCAATCTAACTACAAATTTTGGCTACATTTCTCACCTTTACATGTTCTCTTATGACTTGGCCCTGTCATAATTGGTTGAGAGTATCGTCCCTAATTTCTACCTTGCCAAGATCCCTATCTCAATGTTTGCCTTCACTTTTCTTTCAAAATATTTTCCTTGATTCTTCAAACACAACCACCCATACTGTTCTACTCACATCTCACAAAGGTGCAAGTATCAATGACCCTTAAAACAGTGATTTGTTATATATTTGCAACATTAGAGGGATCCATGGACACTAGCAAAAATTGGATTAAACTCGTTTTTCTTAAGACAAGGACATATTAATTTTTAAGGGTAGAAAATGACACTTATGCTTCTGCAAGCATGGAGTTTAATGCTCTTATATTTCTTCTTTTGTACCATTAAAAAATGGCCTGACTGCCAATTCTGCCGTATGTTGAATGGAACAGAGTGCTCTGTTCTTGTTGAAATGATGTTGAGCACTGGACTATGCCTACATATTTCCAAGTCCGAGGGTCTATGTACTGCTGTGTTATGTTGTGTCAGCTCTAGAATATATTTAAGTTTGAATAAGAGGGCCCATATTAAGCTTTTGTTGTTAAAATTTGCCGCTATTTTCCCTTATGAATTTCCATTTTTATAATTGTTAATAAATTCAATAAATGAATACAGGTTGATGGAAGAGCCGGCTGCTTATGGAAAGTTAGGCCTGGCCAATTTATTGGAACTTAGAGAAGAATGCTTGCGAGAATTTCAGTTTTCAGATGCATATATAACCATAAAACAGAGGTCAGTAAAAATCCCACTCCATGAATCGGTAAAATTTTGTCTTTGAGATATTTGGATGATCACACCAAATGGTAAAATTTATGGTGACTTATTTTAGTACAATAAATTCTGGCCTTGGGTTCTCTGGGATGTAGTATATACTCTACAAGCTTGAGGATTTCATTTATTAAATTCCTGAAAGATGCAGTCTTTCATGTTCATCTCACAATAATTTTCTCAATTTCTTTCTGGATTGATATGGACTAGTGTATATGTTTTTCTTGCTCAAATATGTTTCATTGCCTGTCTCCTAGGTTCTCTGAACCCTTTCCTTTAGAAAACCGGTGTTCCCACTCCATCTTCTGCTCTATGTAACAAAGGTCTTATCACGAACCTTCCACAATTTGCTCTATGTTAGAATGGCCTACAGGGAACGAAAGTCTCAAGACAAATATGAAATGCTAGCGGTGTTACCTATTTTGCATCCTAGGACCATAGTGATCATTGCTGGTCATCTAGCTAAGCTGTCACAGCTTGACACTATCGTGCTTCTGTGTTAAGTTATACTTCCAAATCATCCGTAGCATAATGCGTACTTTTTAATGGAGTAAGTCATCAACTAACGTGCGGGTGGCTCCATTTTGGGAAACTGTATTTTTTTATTTTTATTCTTAAAGAATGTTCATTTCTATTGTGTAGAGAGAGACGTGCTATCTAACAGAACACCTGTATCCTCGGGGGTATAAGAGGGAACCAAGCTTTGGACGGGAGAATGAGGGGAGGTCAGGTGGGGTTGGGGTTGGCTGCAGTTAAGGTCCGAAAGAAAGAGGACACTGAGAAGATTCCCATGACTGCAGGTGCCCAAATAACATTGTCTTCCCCACTAGGAGGGGGAAAACAAGGTGAAGGAGTTCATCCAGAGCCCTGAATTCTTCTAAGTCATGTTGTGCTAGGAGACTCTTGAAATTTGGCATCCAAGATCTAGACGAGACTAGGCATCATGCTCTAGGAGGAAAAGGTTAGGGAAATGGTTCCTAAGAGGAGTATGGCCAATCCGAGTGTCAGTCCAAAATTTCACTCTATTGCCCTCCCCAAGGCGAAAGTGAATACGTTGGAGGAAGTGGTTTCTGCAATGAAGGACAGACCTCCAGAAACCCGAGATATTGCCGCTGTTTTCTGCAGTTGGGGAACCAACTATCACTGCCATTGCAGTATTTGTGACGGATAACTTCCTCCAACGATGTTGGGGTTGAGTGGCGTACCTCCAACACCACTTGCCTAGGAGGGTATTGTTGTGAGCTCTTAGATTGCGGATGCCCAATCCCCCTTGGGCTTTGGGTAGACACCTCACGCATGTGTTGCTTTCCATACTTGCTTTCCATACTTTGATTTTGCGCACACACCACACTCAAAGATGTCTTCAAACAATTTTCAAAAACACCCTAGTCCTATGTTAGCGTAGAGCGGGGCACCTAGCTGTCTAGGGAATGACAGTTAGGAGTTGTGCACTGTTAGCAAGAGTACTCTCTGCATAAACGTGACCTCTAGAGCACACGCTAACAGGGTTTGCAATTGTGGGTTCCTAATTGTGTATGTATCTAAATATAGTTGGTAACCCCAATTTGGAAAAAGCATAAAACTAGATGTTTATGTCTGATTTCAAGGCAAACGGTATCTCAATTGCTTGGCCTGACCTCAAACTTAAAGGGAGTTACTCTGGGTTCTGTTGAATTCTAGTCCACAAGAGAAACTAAACGTGAGACTATCCTTTTGTGGACACCACTAGCCACACCGGCTTACAAGGTAGTAACACTAAAAATCCACTAAAGGGAAAATTTTAGAAAAATTTAGGAAAAGAGGGGGAGTTTTGGAAAAGAGTGTGGGCCTACTTAGAGCGAAGTTAAGCCCAAAAGCTCGGCACACGGAGTTGGCAGCCTGAGTCATAGTAGTCAGTGCGTGGGGACTGTAATACAACCCTCCTTTCTCATCCACGCTTGGGACCAGCATTGTAGAATTGGCAATCTAAAAAAATATTTGAAAATAATAAAAATCACAATGAAAACAGAGGTTTATGGTAGAAGGATTTAGGGGGGCCTAAGAAAATTAACATTAGCTTAAAAAAATTTAAAAATAAAGGGCCATTTTAGAGGGGGAATCAGGCTGATACTGATATCTTCCTAGAGCCATTCAGGCCTTTCTGATTCCCAATCCATTCGGTCCCAACCGACTCCCAATCCAGATCTTGGGGCTCTGAATTTTGTCATATCTATGCATCTTGTCTCCTCCACATCATTTTTTAAAGAAATAAATTTATCTTAATAATAATAGGAAAGTACCCAATGAGAATATTTACCTTTGGTACAAGGTGGTCACAACTAATCTCGACCATTGGATGTGAAATTCGATGGATATAAAAAAGTATACAAAGAGATCATTTATTTTTTGTACAAAAAGGTCACGAACACACTTGTACGTCAGATTTCAAATCGAATAGTTATAAGAGTATCATTGACCGTAGCCAAGGAGCTTCTTTAGGCACGTGTACTAAGCGGGTAAAAAGCAAATAGCGAATTAGGTAGATGGATGAGACATCATAATCATAGATTAATTTTTAATTTCAATATTAGATGCAAACATGAAGGTCAATTTCAAAATCAAATACATAATCACCTACTTCTACATAAATAAATTATTAATTGAAAAAAAAAAGTGTAATAATTTAGTTGTAAAAGTGAGGAAGGGATATAGAATAAGGAAATCTGGAACACATGGGTATTTGCAAGGGTAGCTTTGATTAAGGTAAGCCTGCCCGCCTTAAATAGGAATCTACTTTTCCACCCGGCAAATCTCCGATCAAATTTATTGACAATGTGACTCTAATGAGAAAGAAGGGGCAATCCTCTGCATTACAAGAGGCCCAAGTATGTGGAGGGGATATCAACCAAGCAACCCCATCTATCAGTAAGGGATTGCACTGTGGTTGGGTCGTGCAAACCCTCATCATCTTGGACTTGGCCAGATTTACCTTAAAACCCATTGCCATTTCGAAACAATTGAGAAAAATAAGAAGAGTGTCGACCTGTTGTGCAGAGGAGTCACAAAAGACTAGCGTATCTTCTGCATACTATAGGTGGGAAATGTTGGGGTTGTGTCTGCTAGATTGAAAACCTTCTCAAGAGGCTTGCTTGGTAAAGCCTAGTAATGGATGAGCTGAAGACTTCGGCCATAATGGCAAATAGAAAAGGGGACAAGTGTTTCAAAAAGCGTTAGGCGACACCTAGGCAGTCGGGGGGGTCCAAGTCGCTCAGCACCTAGGCGGCCGCCCAGACAGGTGCCTAGAACCTTGGCGGCCCAGTAAAAACAAATTTTGATTTGGGGTTTTCTTTCTCTAAAATGGCCTCTAATGGGTTTTAGGTTTCAAATGAACCTAAACGCACAATTTTGCCCTTTAATATTAAAAGAATGACCTAAAAATAACCTCAAGGAGCTGCATTTCCGCCCCTAGGCGGGGCGCAGGCTCTAGGCGGCCGCCCTGGTGAGCGCCTAGGCGGGTGCCCAGGGATATCCGCCTAGGCCTGGGCAATGCGCCTAGTCTTTTGGACCGCCTAGGCGGTCGCTCAGGCACTGGGCGGTCCGCTTTTTAAAACAATGAAGGGGACAAAGGGTTGCCTTTGCAGAGACCCCTGTTGGTCGGGAAGAATCCCTTGGGACCCATTGATCAACACCGATAACACAGGATTTGAGATGCAACCTCTAATCCAATTTCGCCATTTCAGTCCAAATGCCATTCTCCTGAGAGTCTCATCGAGAATCACCCAATCAGAATGGTCATATGCCTCTTCCTAGTCAAGTTTAATGACAAGTCCAGGGGTCTTAGAGATGGAGCGTGAATGAATGCACTCATGGGCAATGAGGGCCCAATCTAAAATATGGCGGTCCATGACAACAACTTCTTGAGAAGGGGAGATAACACAGTTGAAGATAGCTCTAAGTTTAGAAACCAAAACTTTGGTGAGTAACTTGTAAGAACTGTTTACAAGATTGATGTGCCTAAATTCCTTGTGCTCCTCTGCCCCTTCAATCTTTGCAATAAGGGCAATAAAGGTGGCATTCATGGCTTTGTTGATCACCCCTCTAGAGTGAAATTCAGAGAAATTTTTTTTTCGATAACATCCAGTCGGGTGGTTTCCTGGAAGGTCTTAAAGAAAGCTATAGGGTACCTATTTGGGCTAGGGGCTTTGTCAGAGCTCAGCTCGTTAATGGCTTTGAGTATTTCATCCTTCAAAAATGCTTATTCCGACCACAGATTTTCAAGGGGTAGGGTGAGGAAAACTAAATCATGCATGAAGGGTAGGGCTATTAATGCATTGAGCTAGGCCTGGTTTTGAACCTCTAACGGGCTTGGTTCTAGGCTTCTAACGGGCTCGAGCCGCTAACAGGCCGGCCGCTGTGAACGATGCTGCTTACCGGCGAGGACGGGCCTTTAATAGGTCGGCTTGAAAAAGGCCAGAAATTTTTGCCCAGCAGGCATGACTGACCTGGCAGCCAAAAAATGCCTTGGGCTGGCCAACAAGGCCTGACCCATTTATTCTTTTTATTTTTTAAATTTTTTAAATTTTTTTAATTTTTTTAATTTTTTTAATCTTCACTCTTCAAGCTTTTCTTATTTTCATAACCAAAAGAAATAAAACTAATACATGCTAAAATATTTTTAGAAATTTTAATGCCCACTTTGTCTCTCTAGAAATCCAATCTCTCGCTCTAAAACCCATTCTCTCTCTAGAAACCCAATCTTTCGTTTTATCTTTAAAACCCTATTCTCTCTCTAAAGGCCCAATCTCTCTCTCTAAAAATCCAATCTCTCTTTTTATCTCTAAAAGCCCAGTCTCTCTAAAAGCCCAATCTCTCTCCAAAACCCCATTCTCTAAAAACTCAATCTCTCTCTAATAACCTATTCTCTTTTTCTCTAAAAACCCATTCTCTCTCTAAAAATCCAATTTCTTTCTCTAAAAACCTATTTTCTCTCTCTAGAAATCCAATCTCTATTTCTCTTTAAAAAGCCAATCTCTCTCAAAAAAACCTATTCTCTCTCTAGAAACCCAATCTTTCTCAAAAACCTATTCTCTCTCTACAAACCCAATCTCTCTAAAACCTAATCTCTCTCTAGAAACCCAACCTCTCTTTCTCTCTCAAAAAACTCATTTTCCCTCTTGAAACCCAATCTCTAAAACCCCAAATCTCTTGTGCTATATTTAAAGCTCATTCCCTCTCTAGAAACCTGATCTTTCTCTCTCTAAAAACTCATGCTCTCTCAAGAAACCCAATCTCTCTTTAAAACCTGAGCCGGACTGCAATAACATTCAATGCTTACCAGGCCAAGCCGGGCCTTTAACGGGCCGGGCAACAAGGAATTTTGCCTAATGGGCTTGCCTGGCCTGATAAGCCTCAAAATGTCTCGAGCCAGCCCAATATAAGGCCCGGCCCATCTGGCATGGCTTTTTCTTTAATCTTTACTCTTCAAACTTTTCTTGTTTGTAGCATAGTTAGCAAGTCGCCTTTAAAAGCAAGACTTTTTCAAAAAGATGTTTTGGTTTAACACGCTTTAAATTGCGATATGTTAAAAATATCGGGAAAAAATGCGTTATTTTGATAAAAATGTTAAAAACACGTTTTAATGATTTGAAAAAAATGGTTAAAAGAACTTCCCATTTATTGCATCCAAAGTCTTCTTTTTTTTTTGGAAAGCTGCATATCTCTACTCCATATATTTCAAAGATTGCATCCAAATTCTTTTTTTTTTTTGAAACTTGTATATTTTTACTGCATTTATTTCAAAGAAAACCGTTTCTAAAAAACTTTCCTATTTTTGTGCATCCAATTTCAATATTTACTCCATTTATTCCGAAGAAAACCGTTTTTAAAAAGCTTTCCTATTTTTGTCCATCCAATTTCAATTTTTACTCAATTTATTCCAAAGAAAAACGTTTTTAAAAAACTTTCCTAATTTTGTGCATCCAATTTCAAAATTTAGAGCTTGCCTTCTTTATGCCTTCTATTTTGAATTTTTTGGATAACAACGTTCAAAGAAAATTTCAAATCCAATTCAAAATTTTGCGACTTTCTATTTTTATCTTTTGTGCATCCGATTCCAAAATTTTGGAACATCCCTTCTCTTTCCCTTTTTTGAATTTTTTTGGGATAAAAAGTTTCTAGACAACTTTTAAATCCAATTCAATTTTTTTTAACTCTCTATTTCATTCCTTCTAAAAATGATATTCTCTAAAAAAAAAAGAATGAAAAAATACTCAGCCACCTTTTTCCCAAAAAAATACAGTCCTTGGAAAAAATGTCTATCCAAAAAAAAGAGAAAAAGATACTGTCACAAAGATGATAACGGTGGGAAAAAAATCTAACTTTTCTTGGCTTACCGGACTTCGGGGCTGGGTCGGGGCTGAACATCAAATTTTTGGGCAAGGCATGTTAATCCCAGGGCCTTACGAAGCTTCGGCCGGGCCCCGCCTGTTGGCAGCCCTTATGATGGGACTCGCTCCTGTAGAGGAGAAGGGACGAGCCAGGAATTGGATTGTAGCTTGTTCAATAAGATGAGGTTGGTCAAGAACATTGTTATCAACTTTGAGGTGGCTGATGGAATTCTCTCATCTTCTGCAATTCTCTATCTTATGGAAAAATTCAATATTGAGGTCCCCTAACTCAAGCCATTTCACCTTTGCGCTTTGGGACTAGTAACTTTCTTACTTATGGAGAAGGTGGTGGTACTCGAGTTTAGCCTTAGAACGGGTGCCCCATTCAGCTGGTGATAGGTTTTTGGACTCCTCAATAGCATCTGAATGTTGGATGGATTGTAGTAGGGCCTCTTTCTAAGAATGAAAATGGCCTGGAAGTTAGGAGTTCCAAGTCTTCAAGGCAGACTTCAGGAGCTGCAGTTTCCTTTAGAGTCAGAAACCAGCCCAGCCATGAACCATGAAGGAGTAAGACTCCCACTGATCATTCACTAGATTATTCAAATTAGGTTCTTCGAGCCAGCTTGAAGCACAAGGGCCTTGGACCCCGAGAGATGGCCTAGGTATCAATAAGAATGGGTCTTTGAAGTGGGTTTAGGCAACACCGCAGAGTGGGTACTCGGGAAAGTTTGATCCCAATCCAAGGAAATAAGGAATTGGTCGAGTTTGAAGAGAGAAGGGTTGAGGGAGTGGTTGGGCCAAGTGAACTGGGTCCCTACGAGTGGGAGATGATTCTGGAAATTAAAATTGGAGAACTGAATCATGGCGGTGGAAATAGAGTGATTAGAGTTGCGGTCGTGAGACCACCTAGTGACGTTAAAGTCCCCTCGAAGCACCAGATTGGGGAATCCATGGAGGCTAAGGATTGAAGTTCCGCCCAAAAAGAGGGCTTGAGATTGTCTGTGTTAAGGCCATAAACTGCAGTGTATTTTCACTGCAAGGGATCTGACAACCTAGAGAGGACAGCGGTTGCAGAGAACTTGCCAATTTTTGGAGTCTAGCAAGGAATGTAAGATGGGGTCCTTGAATAACCAAATGCTTACAATGCCCCTAGAGTCTCGAGGGCCACCCAACTACAGGGCTAGAAACCCCAAATATTCCTGATTAGGGTGTGAGTTGTGGAAGGAAGCTTGGTTTCAATAACGGAAAGGATGGATGAGGAATGCTTCGTGCTTAGGTCTCAGACGACACTTCTTTTTGTGCAGGTGACCCAAACCACGAATATTCCACATTAGTATCTTCATGGGGCAAGAAGAGAGGGGTAGTTGCACCTTGAGGTGCGCCTAGAATGCTGCCTAGTCAGAGGAGCTGAATGACAAAGGGATTGGGATGATGTTTCGGGGGTTCACCTTTGTTGTAGTTAACCCCAAAAGCGAGGATGGACAGTTCACGATTGCCCTTGGTTTTTGTTTTGGATAGGGAAGAGACATCAACAGAGATGAATTCTTCAGAGCCCTCCTTAGGGCCTTCAAATTTGAAGCATATAACCTTGAGGACTTTGAAGACATCTTCTTTGGCACAATCCACATCCTGAACAAAACCAGAGTCAACAGCGACCATCGATTCTGTCGGGTTGCGATTGAGGGAGCCCTGAGAGGGTATAGGACGGGTTGCTATTGAGGGAGCCTTGAGAGGGTATAGGGGACACATGGTTGGGTAGGGTGAAGCAATCCCAGGGAGAGGTGGGGGAGATGAAGCATGGAGTGTTGAGGACAAGGGAGATCGGGAAAGGATACAGATACGGGAGGGGGTGAGAGATAAGGGGGATAGTAGTGTGTGTTTGGTTTCTGTGGCCATTTAAAGTCCTTATGAGAGCATGTAACCAATTTTACTATAGTGGAACAATGAACTTCAATGGGAATATGGTCCAGAAGGACTGAAGTTGGCAATATTGATGTCGAGACTCAAAAATAGGCTTGACGAGCTAGGCCAGTTGTGTACTAAAGCCTTAAGATACTTGGGCATAGAGTACAATCGAGAAGGGTTAGCAAGGTTACCCCTTGATGAGGTCAGATATGCCCAGGGTAGTTTGCCAAGAGACTGTATGACTCTTGTCTGTGATTGGTAGGCTTGAAGGGACAAGGGTCCAATCCTCATCATAGACCATCACATGGTATCGGGAAGAAAAGCACCATTGAGGGTGTTGCATATACATGTGCGAGAGATAGCCCCCAGGCACCACTTACGATATGTGTGCGCAGGTTTGCGTGACTTAGGCTTATCCCCTAGGGGGAACCTATAGTCCGTAGACTAAGATTGTGTTCCCTTCGACTATTGTCAGCCCAATCATGAACCCCTGTGATGGACTGTGAGCTATGGGAACTACTGGTTCAGTTTGAGAAAGTGAGTGTAGTTCATGATCTCTAGCAGAAATGGAGTGCTTCAGTATGTTGCATTTTTCTTAACACAGTTAGATTTGAATCCCATCAAATCAATTTAGAAGTAATTAATTTGATTATATAATAAAATAAAATTTTGGAAGTCTCTGGATAATTTTATCTTCTCAAAACAGATTTATAAATGGAAAAAGTTTATGTAAGGTTGCAACTTTAAAATGTAGAATTACATATTTATAAATGGAAAAAGTTTATGTAAGGTTGCATCCTTAAAATGTAGAATTACATATGCAGCTAAAATATCCATCGGAGAATGTTGTTTTACTGTTGAAAAATCCTGTAATAGATCATCTCGACATCGAGATGTATGAACATGGAAAAAAAAAAAAAAAGATTCCAAGTCCCAGAAATAGTGCATCTTGGGACATATTATCTAGACTATCCATTTTCAAGATTTCCATATGTTTATAGATCCACTTGATTTTAACCATTTTTGGAGTTTAAAATTTTATAATTAGATATGAAAATAAATTTTTAGGTAATCCTAAGACTTTTGTACATCAAAATTGCATGTTATGATAAAATTTGGAGGTGCACCTTAATTGGATTGTTTAAGGTTGCAACGTTATAGAAACCACAACCCTTTATAAATAGGCTTAAACTGAATTTTTAGATATTTAATTTATTCAGAGAAAAAAATAAAACGTTATATTATTAAGGGAAAATATCTTCATGTTCCCTATTTTTAGGTTTAATATCTCAATACACCCAATATTTCAAAACATATCTTGAATCATAGAAAACTTGAGTTTTATATCTTTTACCCCCTAGACTAATTTTACTCACTTTATTTATTTATTTTTAACCCAAACAATTTGTAAAAGGACACCCCTTTCTAAACCTTTCTTTCTCTCTTTTCCCCAAATTTCTAAAATTTTATAATTAGATATGAAAATAAAGTTTTAGGTAATCCTAAGAATTTTGTACATCAAAATTGCATGTTATGATAAAATTTAGAGGTGCGCCTTAATTGGATTGTTTAAGTTTGGGAAGAGTCATGGTGGAGCGAGAAAGAGAGAACTTAGGGAGTCACAGTGGAGAGGGAGAAAGAGAGAAATTAGGGAGAGTCATGGTGGAATTGGGGAGAGTCATTGAGAAAGAGGGTTGAGAGAGAGAGAAAAATTAGGGATAGTCACGGTGGAGTTGGGGAGAGTCATGGTGAGAAAGAGAGAGAAATTAAGGAGTTGCGGTGGAGAGAAAAAAAGAGAGAAATTATTGAGAGTAACGGTGGAGTTGGGGAGAGTCATGGTGAGAAAGAGAAGAGGAGTTAGGGAGAGTCACGGTGGAGAGAGAGTAATTAGGACGTGAGAGAGAGAGATACACGGAGGGGGAGAGAGAGAACAATAGGTAATACGGTAAGAGAGAAAGGGGTTGGGGAGAGTCACAGTGGACAGAGAAAGAGAGAAATAAGGATAATATCATGTGAAGAGAGAGAAAGGATGGGGTTTACAATGTCTTTAAACAAATTGTTTGGGTTAAAAAAAGGAATAAAGAGAGTAAAATTAGTCTAAGGCGTTAGAAGATATAAAACTTAAGTTTTCTATGATTCAAGATATATTTAAAATCTTGGGTATATTGAGATATGAAACCTAAAAATAGGGGGTATGGAGATATTTTCCCTACTATTAATTTTAAAATAACTAAGACACACGGGGGGCCCATTATTCTCCATGGGCCCCACCAATTTAGAACATGTATGGAAGTGTGTGGGGCCCACCAGAGTCCCATGGATGGCATGCCCCACATAGTGCGCCTTCTTTCTTTTTTTGTGGCATGCAAGTTGGCCACTCAATCAATTAAAATAAAATAAGGAAGGTTTTGCAATGAAAGATACTTTGACTTTTCAAAGAGTCATGTATAGAGAATGAATGGCAAAAAAAAAGGAAAGAATTATATTTTCCTTGTATTAAATATTTGATGAAATTAGGTTAAGAAAGCTGAAGGATAAGATTTTAACACCATCCATTAGATCATGATGGTTGATCTATGGATTATAAGACTAAGATCTCTCACAGGTCTCTTATGATCAATGGTCTAGTTCAAATCTCCATAAGGATGGCTAACCCTAGAAACCCTAACCCTAACCACATATCTATATATTGTCTCATTGTGGGGGGTCCCATGATAAAATATAACACCATAGCACCATCCTCTCTTTCTGATCTCCCTCATCTCTGTAGCCTTGTCAACACTTAGAAAATATTTTAAAAGAAAGAGGAGGCACACCCCAACCACATTGTAAGTCTAGAGGTGAACGCCCCATACACATAGCTTGAGACATAGATTTGTTCCACAAGCTCTCATATTGCTTAAGGGTTTCTGGCCAAGGCTTCCTATAGTTGTGAGATCTAAGAAAGACCTTAATCCCGTGCGTCATCGGAGGAGCAGACCCTAGTGGGGTGTATCAAGTTCAATTTAGGTAAACTTTTGATACTTCAATTTTTTGATACTGCAGTTTATGTTTCTTGTTCCCAAGTCGTCTTTTATGTAATTTTCTTTATGCAATAAAAAGTTGTATTAAGTGGCAGCAAGTGAGAATCCAATTTTTGTTTCTTCATTGTTTTTTAAAGTTTATTTTGTGATCTTTGGAGCTTTGTAGGTGTTCTAACTGGTTGAGAAAAAGAAAAATTTTAAACTACATAAATCGTGCTAGTTCACCCTGTCCAACTTCAATTGGTATTAGAGCTTGGGTTTCTTGCTTCCATTATCTAGTTTTATTTTGTTATTTGAGTTTTTTTATATATTTGGGATACGAATACTTGGCTACAAGATGTTTTATTGCTGAAATTTTGAAGACCAAAAGGTTTGATGATGCAAACTATACCTCATGGGAGTGCAAGATAGGCGATGTGCTCTATGAAGAGGGTTTGCATAATATCCTCACTGAGGCTCCACCGTCTCAGCTTAGAGGAAATGCATTTCAGGCTACGAGAGATGCATATGCCTAGTGGGAGCGCAAAAATATACTCGCAAGGCATATCCTACTCGTGTCGATGCATAACGCGTATGCCTCAGAGTATGAGCCGATCAAAACTGCAAAGGGGATGCATGATCGACTTGAGAAGGAATTTGCTGATCCTTCTTTCATGAGGAAGACTTTGGCCATGAACAAGTATAATGATTTAAAGATGGCCGAAGGTGGAAAGATCGTCGAGCACGTGCACACATTCAGAGCACTAGTTCGAGAATTGGAGGCGATCGAGATGCAGCCTGATGAACCCATGCAAGTGGTTCACTTGCTAAATATCCTCACCTCTTGGGTGGTATTTGTATTTTCCCTAGGCTAGAGGAAGTCATCACTTTGCTTAAAGCCGAGGAGGAGAGGAAGAATGCTTGCAATGCACAAGCACTCAAAGATGTGGTGCATAAGGTAAATTTTAAACCTAATAAGGGGAAGGGGAAATTCAATAACAAGAAAAGGCATGACCAAAAGAAAAAGGGAGAGAGAACAAGAAACTACAAGGGAAGAGAGAGAATAGGCAATGGTATATTTGCAAAACGTTGGGCATATCGCTGAGAATTGTAGGTTGAATGGGAACCCTGGGGAAATAAGGAATACGATTGTGTTGTGTTTGAGACCATTCTAGCCGACCCCAAGGGCATATCTTGGTGTCTTGACTCGGGAGCTACAACCCATGTGTCAAATACCAAGGTGTCTTGACTCGAGAGCTACAACCCATGTGTCAAATACCAAGGATGGTTTCCGCAACTTTAAACTCATGGGTCCGGGTGAGCAACACATCTTTATGGGGGGAATTAAAAGACCGAAGTGTTGGGCGTTGGGGACTATGTATTTGAAATGAAGAATGGGAAGACTATGGTCTTAAAGCAAACACTTTATGCTCTTGATATGAGGAAATATTTGGTTTCGGTCCCAGATATGGCTAAGGCTGGTTTGTCACCATCTTCTCTGCAATTAAGGTGATAGTAAAAAACTACAGTGAAGTTGTTATGACTGGTCTTCTCAAAGATAGGCTTTATTCTATTGAAAATAAGGTGAGTAAAAAACTACAGTGAAGTTGTTATGACCAGTCTTCTCAAAGACGGGCTTTATCTATTGAAATAAAGGAAGAAGTTGCTTATGTCTCGTCTCCCACTCATGATGTTGATGCTTTCGTATGGCACATGCGATTAGGGCACATAAGCTACAAAAGAATAGAAAGATTAAGAAAAGATGGTATTTTGGAAAACTGCAAAGGCGATTTATCTAAAGTGTGTGTCATGCATGCAATGAAAATTGATAAGACAAAATTCCACCAAGGCACAAAGAACTTCTAATGTTTTAGAAATCATCCATAGCAACATATGCAGTCCTATGAATGTGGCAACCAAAAGCTGCAAAAAGTATTCCATCACTTTTAATGATGACCACTCG
This sequence comes from Amborella trichopoda, assembly GCF_000471905.2. The sequence continues at coordinate 1,857,675 of NW_006497781.1, forward strand.
TGATATTGCCATGTTTACCTTATGCACTCAAAATCTGAAGCCTTAGAATGTTTCAAAGAATACAAACCGACGTAGAGAACCAAACAAACCAAAAGATAAACGTTCTAAGAACCGATAGGGGTGGTGAGTACTTCTCACATCTCTATAGGGACTTGTGTGTGGAGCATGATATTATTCACCAATACACCATACCTTATACACACGAGCAAAATGGAGTTGCCGAGAGACAAAATAGGACCTTGATAGAAATGGTGAGAAGTATGATGGTGTATGCAAAGTGCTCCCTTGACTTTTGGGGAGAAGAATATTTACGGCAGGATATATTCTGAACTGTGCACCTACTAAGGCTGCTCCTCTTACTTCTCATGAGATTTTCACTGGTCGTACTCCGTCTCTAAACCACCTAAGAGTGTGGGGTTGTTCTGCCCATGTCCTAATCCCATACCAAAATAGGACCAAACTCCATCCCAAGACTATCAAATGTTTCTTTACTGGCTAACCTGACCATGGTACGTGATATTGATTCTACAACCTTGAAAATGGGGTCAATCAGAAAAACCTGGGACACCCACTTCTTTGAGGACAAGTTCCTTTCAGCAAAAGCGAGTCACAAGCAAGGTGATCTCTGTGAGATGGCTAGTGACAAGGTTGAGTCTCGAGAACCCAAACCGGAACTCGGGAGAAGTAACCGCATTAGAAGACCGCCCAAGTTCTTCACCTATTTGGTGGAGCACTATGAGAGAGTGGGCATGAGCCAAACCTTGAGCCTACCACATACCAAAAAGCCATAACCTGTCTTGAAAGGAACCATTGGGAAGAAGCCATGAAAGATGAGTACAAATTCATTACCCAAACCCAAGTCTAGAAGTTAGTGTCTTTACCTCAAAACAGTAAGGCTATCGGGTGGAAATGGGTTTTCAAGAAGAAATTGAACTCAAACTAAAAATTAAAAAAATACAAGGCTAAGCTAGTAGCTAAGGGATTTACCCAAAAGGAATGGATAGATTATGATGAAACCTTTTCACCAATTGCAAAGTTTCCATCCATTAGAATCTGTCATAGACGTACATTTTGACTTTGAGGTCCATCAAATGGATGAGAAAGTAGCCTTTCTCAATGGTGAATTAGAAGAGGAAATATATATGAAACAGCCCGAGGGTTTCGAAGAGAAAGGAAAGGAGAACCTAGTGTACAAACTTAGAAAATCCGTCTATGGCCTAAAACAAGTATCATGTCAGTGGTACATCAAATTTGGAGAGACCTTGTCTCAGGCGGGGTTTACCTTAACTGAGGAAGACTACAGCTCAGTGGGAGTGATGTTATATTATCTTTATATGTGGATGATATGCTAATAGTTAGTAGCTCGATGGCCCTCGTGTTGCAAGCAAAAGAATTTATTTCACGACTCTTTGATATGAAGGATCTTGGGGAAGCTTCATATGTGTTGGGCATCATGATAACAAGGAATAGAGAGAATCAAACCATTCAACTTCCCCAAACGACTTGCTGCAAAAGAGTACTAGAAAAGTTTGAAATGGACAAGTGTAAGCCCATACTGACCCCTAACGATAAGAAGACAAGACTTAGCCTGCAAATGTACCCTGGTGAGTATGACAAGAAAAAAGTTATGAAAAGAATATCGTATCGCGGGGCAGTAGTATCTTTGATATAAGCCATGTCAAGAACAAGACCAGACTTGTCCTTTGCCGAAGCATGATTAGCCGATTCTAATGCAACCTTTGGGATTAAGCATTGGAAGGCTGTTAAGAGAGTTCTAAGATACTTAAAAGGAACAGAGAACTATGCGCTGACATATGGGGGAGGTTCAAAAATTGTTGTGCAAGGGTATACAAATGCGAGTTACCAAGGTGACCCCGATGACGCAAAATCCACTTCTAAATATGAGTTCATGCTTGGAGGTGGTGTTGTTTCTTGAAAATCAAAGAGACAAGATATTGTGGTTATCCACCATGGAATTAAAATGCATGGCATGTTGTTTGGCGGCCAAGGAGGTTGTATGGATTAAGAAGTTTTTCAATCAGCTGCAGTTTGAACCTCTAATGCTGTGCATGCATGAAAATCTTCTGTGACAACCAAGCCACAATATGTGTGGCTAAGGAGCCACGATTTCACAAAAGATCCAAGCACATAAAGCCCTGTTATTATCATCTTCGAAATGAGGTACAAAATGATGACATCGAGACCACATACATTCTCATAGAGGTAATGGTTGCAGACCCCCTTACAAAGGGATTAGTTGCAAATGTTTTTGTTAAACATGTACATGGGATGGGGCTGAGAGTGAGTGAGGAAGAGAGACTGTAAGGCCTTCAAAGGCCAAGTGGGAGATGTTCGGTTTTTGTGGCCATTTAAACGCCTTATGAGAGCATGTAACCAATTTTACTATAGTGGAACAATGAACTACAGTGAGAGTATGGCCTAGAGGGGCTGAAGCTGGCAATATTGATGCCGAGACTCAAACTAGGCTTGATGAGCTAGGCCAGTTGAAACTAAAAGCCTAAAATACCTGGGCATAGAGCACAATCGAGAAGGGTTAACAAGGCTACCCCTTGATGAGGTTGGCAATGCCCATGGTAGTTTCCTAAGGGACTGTGTGACTCTTGTGTATGATTAGTAGGCCTGAAGGGACCAAGGCCAAATTTTTATCATAGATCATGACACGACATATACATATGACAACCGTATCAAAAAGCAAAGAACCAGTGAGGGTGTTGTGTGTACATGTGCGAGAGATAGCCCCCATACACTAATTGCGATGTGTGTAAACAAGTCTGTGTGACCTAGGGGGAACCTGTAATTCATAGACTAAGATTGTGTTCTCTTCGCTTATTGGCTGACTTTGATAGCCCAATCATGAACCCTTGTGATAGACTGTGGTTCATGGGAACTACTAGCTTAGTTTGAGAAAGTGAGTGGTTTAGTCTCTAGTAGAAATGGTGTGCTTCAGTATTTTCGCATTTTTCTTAATATAGTTGGATACGAATCCCATTAAATTAATTTAGATATAATTAATTTGATTATCAATTATTTTGAGATTAAAAAAATAAATTTTTAAGAAGTCTCTGAATATTTTATTTTCTCAAAACTGATTTATAAATGGCATTAAACTGAATGTTTAGATATTTAATTATTTCGAGAGAAAATAAAATATTAATTGGTTTTAAAAAACATATTATTAATTTTAAAATAAGTAAGACACACGGGGGCCCATTATTCTCCATGGGCCCCACTAATTCAGAACATGTGGGGAAGTGTATGGGGCCCACTAGAGCCCCATGGGTGGCACGCCCCACATAGTGCACCTTCTTTCTTTTTTTTGTTGCATGCAAGTTGGCCACTCAATCAATTAAAATAAAATAAGGAAGGTTTTGCAATGAAAGATATTTTGACTTTTCAAAGAGGCATTTGTAGAGAATGAATGGAAATAAAAGAAAAGAGATTTGTATTTCCTGGTATTAAATATTTGATGGGATTAGGTTAAGAAAGTTGAAGGATAAGTTTCTAGCACCATCCATTAAATCATGATGGTTGATCTATGGATTGTAAGGCTAAGATCTTTCACCCCACAAGTCTCTTATGATCAATGGTCTAGGTCAAATCTCCATAAGGATGGCTAACCCTAGAAACCCTAACCCTAACCATGTGTCTATCTGTTGTCTCATTGTGGGGGGTTCCATGATACACCATAACACCTCTCTTTATCTCTCCTAAATGTCGCACACCATCCTCTCTCTCTCATCTCTCTCATCTCTATAGCCTCTCCAAAACACTTAGAAAATATTTTGAAAGAAAGAGGGGGTGTGCCCAACCACATTGTGAGCCTATGAGGGCATGCCCCATACACAGAGCTTGAGACATAGTTTTGTTCCACAAGCTCTCATATTGCATAAGGGTTTCTAGTCAAGGCTTCCCATAGTTGTGAGATCTAAGAAAAACCTTGATCCCATATGCCATCAGAGGAGGAAACCCTAGTGGGGTGTATCAAGTCCATTTGAGATAATCGTTTGGCACTTCAATTTTTTGTTATTGCAGTTTATGTTTCTTGTTCCCAAGTCATTGTTTATGTAATTTTCCTTATGCAATAAAGAGTTGTATTAAGTGACAGCAAGTGAGAATCCAATTTTTGTTCCTTCATTGTTCTTATGAGTTTATTTTGTAATCTTTGGACCTTTTAAGTGTTCTACGCAGTTGAGAAAAAGAAAAATTTTGAACTACATAAACCGTGCTAGTTCACCTTGTCCAACTTTCAGTGAGCTGGCGAGATGGAGACGGGATGGGCGAGAGAGTCCACTATGGAGTCACGCATGCCAAAGGGAGAACTATCTCAGAGGTAAATAGAGGCGAAGGGGAAGAAGGGCCATGAGGGGGATGAAGGGCCATTTGGGGTGGGGAGGGGGGAGGAGCAACCAAAAGCCCCATCTGTAGATTCGAAAACTGAGGAGAAGGTGGTGGGATGCGGAGAGCCAAAGAGAGGGGTGGAGAAAACCTTGGGGTAAGAGGTTGAAGATGGATCCAAGGTTAGGCAAGGTGGAGGGGGAGGATGGTGGCAGGGGAAAAACCGTGGGGTGAGAGAGAGGAGGGTGGGTGGCAGCGAAAAAACCATGGGGTGAGAGGTTGAAGATGTATCCAGGGTTAGGCAAGGTGGAGGGGGAGGAGAATAGCTGATAGTGAGGTTTGGGCAAAAAGAAGTGTGAAGTCGCATGCCAAATGAGGGGTAGAGGGGAAAAGGAGGGGGAGGGGAGTTGAAGAAGAGAAAGGAGGCTCGACTCCTCGTTGTCGAACGGTGAGGCCACAAGAGCAGGCTAGCCAGTAGTGGAGGGTAGAAGGGAGGTTGTAGTGGGTTGAGGCAGCGTTGGGTGAGAATGGTGAAGCAAAAGAGGAAGAGCCTACACAAAAGGCTGATTTGGGGAAGGGCCTATCTAGGGATGGTTCGTGGGGTGCCAACTGACAGGCGTAGAGAAGTTCAACACGGGATGGGTGATGGGGGAGATGGTAGGAAGAGGGGGGGGTGGGCGCTAGTCAACTGACACAGTGGCACCTGTCTACGACACGTGGAATTAAGGTCGATGGCCTGCTCACCACATCACTTTGCCACCTCATGTGTGCTACGTGTCGCCCCTTGGTGGACTGCATGGGACTGCGGCCCGTGGGCATCAGACGGTAGGGATGAGTCACCCGAGGAGTGGCCTAGCAAAATGCTGCATTGCAGTGGTGGGTGAACTGGGACGTTGACATGTGCTTGTGAAGGAGGCATCATCTGGGCTGTCTGTTTGGGGTCGTGAGAAATCTGGGCTTGGGGTTCTCTACTGACCCTCCGATGTTGCAGACGACAGCGGCGATGGGTTTTTAGTGGGCGCTTTCGAGAACTATGGTCCAGCCATCATGGAGCAGGGTCGGTGGAGTATTGTGCTCCATAGAATGTAGTCCAGGAGCAGAGGGTTCATGGTCCACAACATGGCAGGGGAAGTGTGGGGATGCCAAAGACCAAGAGACGGAGATACAGAAGAATAATCCTTCTTCCTCTTGCCAAAGAAAGGGGGGAACATGAGAAGGGATTATTGTTTTAACCAGGAGCTGGATTGAGCCAAGGGGTAGAGAGGTAGCTGATTTCCAGTGTACAGAAATGAAGACTCTGCAGACCTCACCGATCTTCTTGAAGGTATCGACATTTCGGGCTTGGAAGGGAGTGTGGGAAACTGAAAGTCAGATCTTCTGGGGTTTTATTGCGCGCAACTCTTTGTTCCACCTGCAAAGAATTAGGCCTGGCCCATGGAAGCGACCGTTATGATTCCCTATCGCCTTAAGAAGGAGATACTCCAAAGGGAAGGAGAAAAGGATGACTCCCCGAGGAGACTTTCCAGCAAGAAAATTCGGAAATGTCCTAATTTTTGGCTGCCCACCACTGGATATCTTTGACATCGTTACGCTGTGGGTATAAGCAACCTACTAGCAAGAACTGCAAAGCCTTTACGAGGTCAGCAGCAAGTTTTTCTCCCACTGGTATTGAAAAGGGTGCTGAGAGAGGAGGAGAAGGGAAGAGGAGGGAGTGTAGTGTGAAGCGTGGGGGATGGGTTGGTGGAAGCTGGTTGAGAAAGATTCCGGGGAGGCCTTCGATGGTTGCAGGGGGCGAGCGTAGTTTTCATAAAGAGGAGGGAAGGAAGCGATGGTATTCAAGGGAGGATGGGAGCCAGAGGGAGGGAGGGGGCAAGGAGGAGGAAAGGGATTAGATGGGTGGGAAAGGGGAATGGGAGGAGGAGAGAGCACTCCTACAAACAAAGCCATTCACACACAATCAAAGAATATGTAAAATCAAATTGGGTAAACTAAGCTTGATATCTCCTTTCCTTTTGTACAATTTCTTGCTTTACCATTTTCATGCCTTCACTTTTGATATAAAATGTGAAGGTTATAAACATGTAGCCCATCCTCCCTAGATGCATTGCTAAAGCTAGATTGAGGAATATGGGGTTCCTGCGACTCCTTTATTCTGACAGGTTTTCTATAAGCAATTTTTATGCTTTAACTTCTCCTGTCAGTTCCTCACTCTCAACATGTTTTTCAAAAGAAAAGTTTACCTTCGGTTACTTGTAACTTTATTCTCAACAATCCCATCATCTCTTCTCTCTATTTCTCTTGTTGTATACATCTATGAGTAGGTACTTATCAGGATACAACTTAATGTATACTACTCATTATGATTAATTATGAGAATGTAATGCTTTGGAATGTAACAATCAGCAGAGGAATCATTCTTCCGCTCTTACACTGTTGAATGTTAGTAAAATGCTGCTCATTCATTATTTTCGTGCAATTGATAGAAAGTTGTTGTATGAAAAGAGTGACAAGTCTCACCCTTTTAGTTCATTCTATGAGTCCTATTCGTACTTTTCTAATAAATTTCATTTTCTTACGTGAATTAGGGAGAATGAAGCATCCCTCGCTGTTCTACATGACCTTCTAATGGAACTGGATAGCATGGATGAGGTATGTCTGGCAAAACCCAATTCATGGTCCATTTCCAGTGAATTTTGTCGTGGTCAGTGGTTTATACACGTAAAGTGTAAGCTATGGTATGCTTCTAGTGTGATAGCCATGTTAATATTCCATTCCAGTCCAAAGAATGCCAATGCTTTTTAACCATTAGTTCATATGTTATATAATTTCCTGCCATTTAACTTATGCTTTTGTCAATGTTATGTTGTAACTTCCTGAGATTTACTTGTTGCATTTTGCATTGAATTAGTTTGAAATTTTTAAATGATGTAGAAGATGTAAATCTCTTATCATGCTTGGTTTAGTTCCAATTTGTCCTCTTGGCCAAGGATTGACAAACATCTGGTGAATACCCTTGATAGTTATCTGCTAACAAGAAGTTGTTGGTATATTTGTTCTATCATTTCACTCTGGAAGGTTCACTTAGTTATAACCTTTTTGACTATGGTACTATTCTTAAGACACCTAGTGTTTATATTGCTGCATTGAGGGGACCTCATGGCATCATTAGGACAGGATATTTCATTACAGTATTCAACTTTGTACTGCCTCTGGTTTTACTCTTTTTTAATGCATCCTCTGCACCATTGGGTTTCTGATTTTATGTACATGCATGGATTTCTACCATTCATGGATAGTATTACCATGTAACATGCATTCTAGTAGCTACAAAGCTAGCATTGACAGTAATAGTTTCTTTTATAGCTGAGCTATAATCCGATAACTGATTCTGTTATTATGGGTGCTTTATTTTAGAATGTCTTCTCATGTATTATAGCTCCTTTTCTGTCACCTTAACCTGTAGGAGACGAGGTTGCTGGCACTTATTGAAGGGGTTCTTGCTGCCAATATCTTTGATTGGGGATCTCGTGCTTGTGTGGATCTTTATCACAAGGGAACTATAATTGACATTTATCGAATGAGTCGCAAAAAAATGCAAAGACCTTGGCGGGTACATTTTTTCTCCAAAAGAAAATTCATAGAAAATAACTATTGAGTGGGTTATTCTGGGATATCTAATTGAAGCCTTCTGTTTCGGCACTATTGAAATGGTTTGTGATTGGGATATCCTTCTGAAAGTCTGTTTTCTTGGTGTCACCTTTAAGCCAGCTTTGACTTTGTAATATGCTTTCAGGTTGATGATTTTGATACATTTAGAGAAAGAATGCTTGGATCTGGAGATCAGAAACCTTTGCCACATAGAAGAGCCCTACTCTTTGTCGACAACTCAGGTGCTGATGTAGTTCTTGGGATGCTTCCTCTTGCACGAGAACTCCTTCGTCGAGGCACTGAGGTGACTTCATATGTCAAGCGAAAATTTGACTATCTGTAATGATTTCAATCAGTTTTCAATTAAAAGTTGGTTACGATTTTCACCGTACATACTAGATTGTTTGGCCTAGAATCACACATTTGTGGCAAATATGCTTTTATTTTGTGCAGGTTGTTCTTGTGGCAAATTCTCTACCTGCCCTAAATGATGTTACTGCAAATGAGCTTCCTGATATTGTGGCAGAGGCAGCAAAGGTTTGCAATGGATTCTCTCTCACTCTCTTATTCATATGGTCAATTCTCACCTAGCTCATAGTGTAAAGGGGATGGATGGGATTATGTAAGCCATTTCCAACTGTGCCTACCTTGTAATAAATTGAAAGAGGCAGTGTGACCATTTGGAGAAACTGGAATTTCTGAAATAACTAGGGGTAGTTTAGATGCTTCCAATGTTATTAATCAATTTGATACACTTCCTTAGATGTTTTAGCCATGGTGTAGCACACACGTTTTATGTTTATAAAATGGAAAAGAACTTGAGTATTGCTAACCATTTTCTTTTTCTATGTTCATGAATTCTCAAAAAAATGACAGCACTGTGACATACTTCGCAAGGCTGCTGAGGCAGGAGGGCTTCTTGTGGATGCTATGGTTGATTGTAGGGATGTATCAGATGATAAGTTCTGTTCAATTCCACCGCTAATGGTCGTTGAGAATGGTTGTGGAAGTCCATGCATCGATTTCCGGCAGGTCAGCTCAGAGCTTGCGACTGCTGCAAAAGATGCAGACCTGGTATGTTATGTGCAAACCTGAAACAGGCCTCATTTGATAAAAAAATTTCTACAAATTTTCCCCACAATGCCACTCTATTTGACCCCAAAATGGCCTTGAAAATATTAGGTGTTCAAAAAGAAAAAAGGGAAAAGAAAATAAAAAAAAAGGGTTATGAGCACATCTTATCCTAGATCTAACAGTGGCGAAAGCAAAAAGTCGACTTTCACCCAATTTTCTCTTTCCCTAGAAAATATGTTTTACGAATTATTTTTTCAATTTTTTTTCTAGGGTGTGATCGCTAGGGTCAAGAGAATGTGTGTGCATGATATTGTGTTGAACAAATACCCTAAGATCATTTTCCTTTGGGGGAGTGGGGTGGGTGCATTTCATAGTTACCGCAATACACCTAAGGGGTTGATTCCTCTCTACCATCCCGAATTCCCAATCTTGTGTTCCAGGGAAGGGGACTTCTCTGTGATTCTTAAATTTTGAAATCTCGATCCTTCCTATTGGGGATCAAGTTCCGGAGTTACATGCTATCCAGATTCCCTAGCATTATTGTTTAGTACAACATTATATTATAGTATAGCAATGTGGTATAGTTAATATAGCATTGTAATATAACATAGTAGTATATGGTGGCATATAGTAGGACATTGTACGTAACATGGTATGGTATTATTATATAGCAACATAGTATTGCAATATAGTATTGTATAACAGTGTGGTATAGTGTAATATTAGTAGTACACAATATAGTATATACTGGGCTTTGATTTTTAACCATGTGGAGAATAGGTCCTGTATAATTTGTCATTTGATCCTGTTTAAGTTTCGATCTAGCTCCGCCACATATTGGGATTGAGATCCCTAGATTTCAAGGTGTATGGGTCACGATACCTGCCATAGGGAACTTTCTGCTTGCCACAATCCCTTGGTCCCAGTCCCGGATCTAATTGGATCCCGAACTCGATAACTCTGGTGCATTTCTAAAGTGTTAGCCTAGTGGCTAATGTAAGCTTTTTCATTGCTCACTATTGGGTTTGCTTTTCTTTAGAATAGAGATTGGTAGCTGAATTCTTGATCTCGCAGTTTTCCTTTCCCTTGCCCTTACTGCCCCTTCTCACTTCTGGTTAGCCTAGAATCCCCACGCCTTCTGACATCCCCAACATTTCTATGGAAGGCATCAAATGTGATATCAAGAGAGGCATCGCACGACACACTCATGACCTCAAACATCCCTCATGTCTCTCCTCGAGCCTCCTTGATTTGTACTTCCTTCACTTAATAAAGGACTTCTGATCATCTGACAGTTCGTGAAAGCCTCCAAATTATAGATTTGCACCTTTCTTTTGCCTCCCTTGTCACATTATGGTCCAATGATGCCTCCTTATCTAGCCAAGGGATTGCCGTGATGGGGATAACATCTATATTCCCAACTAATCCATTCAACAACACTTCATCCTCCGACAAGAGGCTATTCCATCGCATTTTCTCTTTCTCAAGAACCACTGAACACTCACTAGCTTCCCAAACTGATCTCTCCTCATATTCTACTGTCATTGGTCCCATTGGATGCAATATCTCCACTATCACTATAAAATTTGATGCGATCTAAAGAAATGGTCCACCCATTTGTATCATTTTGGGGGCTTCTGTTTGCCCACAAAATTTTGTGCGCAAGTTCTCTTGAGTTCGACGAATAATCTGAATAAAAGGAAGAAAAAAGGAGAAGACCCTTAAAATTGGTTTTTTAACATGGTGAGTGGTGACCATACGCTGCCCATTCATGGCTGGCTAAATCTAGGCCTTTAAGGCTTAATATCATTTGTTTTCTTTTAAATTGATTTGGTGATTACAAGGCATCTACAAAATTTTGGCTTAAACAATCCTTGAAGGCCTAGGTCTAATCATATATCAAATAAATGGCCTATGTTCACAGAATTTATCGCTCCATAGAGGAACCATTTTTTTTTTTCTGACTTTTTTATGAGCATAGTGAACTTTCTCAAAAAACAAAACAAAAAAAAAACGAACTTTTTTATGAGCTTATTTGCTAGGATGGTGGTACCATAGTTGCTGTGATCTCCCAATTCGGTGGTGATCTTGGCGATCCCATGCTTGTGGAGTTGCACCTTGTGTGGATCTCCCGATATTGGGGAACACGATCCCATTCCCTTTGGGATCGGTTGATATAAACTACGCTTATGTTAGATATGATCTTTTATTAGGAAACAAGTCTTAAATGCATATCTATCAAAATAAATAAATTGCAAAACAATGTTCTATATATTTTTCAGAGAGAAGAGATGCGAGATGCATCTCGAACCTTTAAAATTTATCATGCGAACGAAAAAGTTGGGATGGAGATCTCTAAAATTCAGTGTGAAAGCTATCCTTATAGTAGGAGCGTCTAGCTTTTCACGATCCCATGCTCCAGATCCCAACAACTTTGGGTGGTACAGAAAATTTGGGGGCAAGCAAATGCCCTTCAGGCAATTAAAAATGGGAAAGCAGACACTGTAGTGGTCCCCTCTAGAATGGACCAAATTGATAACCTCTAAGATGAAAAAGTAAGAGGTATGAAAATCTCACCTCTTAAAGAGCCGCCAAGTTTGAGATTTTAAGAGGTATGAAAATCTCACCTCTTAAAAAGTCGCCAATTTTGAGATTTTAAGAGGTATGAAAATCTCACCTCTTAAAAAGTCGCCAATTTTGAGATTCTACAAATTAGTCCTGGTTCCAATTAACTGATGAATGTGTGGTGTAGTTGGAAATATGCAACTAACACCTGTGTGAATTTGTAAATTCATATAAAGTTTGTTTCCTTCTCTCCAATTGAGCCTGCATCTCTCTCTCCCTGACACACACACACATTCTCATACACATTGCTCCAAATGGCAAGCTCATGTCAGTTTGCATGGATAAGTATCTTAAACATTGTTAGGAATGGGGTTGTTGATTTAATATCATTAAAGTTGAAAATAATTCAGTTATTCTTAATGTGCTGGTCATTCTGTAGTGTAATTAAAATCCAGTGCTAAAATTTTGGACCAACCACATAATCTTAAAAGCAGGAGTAAATCCTAGTTATGGCTGATAATTATGTGCTCGTCATTCACAATAAAGGGTGCAAAAGGGAAAAGAAAAACACAAGATTTAGGAGTTTTGAAAAAAAGAGATTTAGAGTTTTGAAACATCTGACCTCGCTATTTTCTTTTTATGGTGCAGATAATCTTAGAAGGAATGGGCCGTGCTCTACATACGAACTTTAATGCACATTTCAAATTTGATGCCTTAAAAGTAAGAAACCCCCATAACACCCTTCAAGGCTTACAGATCGACTCTTCTATTATTTACAATCATTTCTTTATCTTTCCAGCTTGCAATGGTGAAGAACCAGAGGTTGGCTGAAAAGCTAATCAATGGGAACATATATGACAGTGTATGTCGATATGAAGCAGCTGGGTCAAAACGCAGCTAATTACTGCAGTTATTCATTTTACTTGTGTCTGGGTAAGTTCGGATTCCCATGGAAATTTTCTTTTTACATGTGCTACCTCGTTGTCCTTGAGAAAAATTTTGGGGTTTTTTTTTATTGTATTCAGAGGTGTTGGTGTAACCTGATATGATTGTCTTGGTGTTCCTCTTCTTCGTTTTGGTTCATTGCTTTTACTCAAAATACTGCAGTGACAATAAGAAGCTGGCAGATTTGGTGCAAGCCATCCAATTTCTTAGGTAACATTGATATTAGGAGACTTCCTTGAATAAAGGGGAACTGGAAAACATCTGAGCCAGGAAAATTTGAATTTAAATTCATCAATGTATTATTAGAAGAACCCATTAGCCTTGGTGGTTCTTGTTGCTTTACCCTTTTTATATGGTGCGAACTGCACAGTAATCTTCCATTAATGTTGGGAAGATAGATATTTATGTAACATGAATGAGGAAGAAATGAAAACAAATAAGAACAGATTTTAATTTTATGTATTCCTGGTCTTACTTTTGTGGGATCCATTCCAATGTTAAATATTGTCCACAATAGTGAAGGAACGCATTATCGATGATTCTAAGAATTTCATTCATTTAACATGAATTAACTAAGAATTTCATTCATTAACATTAATGAACTCAGGTCCATGGTGATGTTAGAAAATGTATTTCTATATATTTGGGTTTTAAGCCTTATGGAAGATTATTCCAAAATACTACGGAGAACTCTATTTTTATTGATTAATCAAGAATATACAAGACTCTGTATAGATATACAGTTAGTAACAGTTAAAAGATAAATATCAATAGTTATGGATAGACACTACCGAATTTTATCAAGAAATATATATCCATACAGATGCATATCCATATTGATATATATATCAGTATGGATATGCATATTGACATATATCTTATCAGCCTCGATCTCGCCTTCCAAGTCGAGATGACTTGGTGGTAGGGTTATGGGTTTGCGACAAGATCAGGACCGGAGATCGCTTTTTTGGGAATCATGTAAAGAAGACACGGGCAGGGTGTTGGTGAGAGAGAAAGTGAGAGAAACTAAGGGTCGTGAGGTAGGATTTACTTCATGTGGGTTGGTGATGTGCTCGGGCTGCTCGCATGGGTGCTTTTTTAAATCACGAAGAATGCCTTTTGGCCTAAGGTTGGTTTGGACTCAACTCTTTTTACTCGTTTTTCTGCATTCTTGTACACATACTTAAGATATCCAAACAAGTAGGTCTGAAGACCTAGACTTGTTGAAGATGAAATAAAATAAAATGAAATGAAGGGATATGAAAAATGAAATGGAAAGGGATGAATTAAAGTGAAATTAAGCGAAAGGGATAAAATGGGAGAAAATATGAATAAAATAAAATCAAGTAAAATGAAATAAAACGTAATGAAGTAAAAATAAAATATAAGAGGTAAATGAGATAAAATAAAAGCAAGGGAGTAAAATAGAACAAAATGAAAGAAGGGGAGTAGAAGAAATAAAAAGATGATAAGATGGTGTAGAAAGCAAAAAGAAGAATGGGGAGATTTAGTTAAGAGAGAGTTTTTGTTGGGTTTTATGCAGCGTTTTAAAAAACGCCGAGTCGAACCGGACTCGCTCGGTTCGACTCGGAATTCGCGAAAAGGGACCGGATCGGTTGAAAAATCGGAAATCGTCCGGTTCTAGAGAGAACCGGATGATTCCGCACAGTGACTCGCCGATTCACTGTACGGAATCGGCGAGTCCGATCGGTGACCCGGATAGGGTTTCCAAAAAACCGATCCGGATCGGCGAATCGGCGATCCGGATCGGGAATCGGGTGAATCGGTCATAAAAAGCTT
>NW_006497781.1:1872988-1884133 GCF_000471905.2 Amborella trichopoda
TACATAGAGTACTAAAAACTAAAAAAAAAAAAAAAAAAAAAAAAAAAAGAAAAAAAAAAAAAGACCTTAAGGAGTCGTTAGGAGAGAGGGAGTGTTGGAACGAAATAGAACGAAAAGAAGAAGCTGAAACGAAATATAAACTAAACTAAAACGAAACGAAGATAAGCGAGGGGAAGAAAGGGGAAGGACGCAGAGAACCTTGAGAGGGTAGAGAGAGGAAGAAAGGAGATGGCGAATCAGGCAAGAGAGAAGGGGATACGAGGGGAGGACGGCCACTGCAACTGTCGCTTGTCTGCGGATGAAGAGATGGGTCACTCGTTTGGGTTTTAGAGAGAGAAAGAGCAGCGAGGTTGCAGAGAGAAGCGAATGTTCGCTGTTGGGTTGTCTAGAGAGAGAAAGTGGGAGGTTGCTGTGAGGTGGCGGAAATGGTGGCTGGGCTACCTGAAGCAGCAGGTTGAGAGGAAGGGAAGGAGGTGGCAGAGTGGCTGCGTGAGGGACAGCAGCAGAGGTGGCGGAGATGGCTGCCGCCTGAAGCAGTAGACTGAAGAAAAGGGAAGAAGGTGGAAAGAGGGTGGCGACTGAGGAGAGGACGACAGGGAGAGGATGGTGGTTCGTTGAAGGGAGTTAGAGAGAGAGGGCAGAAGCGTGGTCATGGCTGACGTGGGTTGTGCACGGCGAACACGAGGGAGGTGGCTTACAGTGAAAAGATCGTGAGCAGCAGTGTGAGCAAAGGGAATGGCTGTGTGGGAGAAGGAGGTGGGGAGGAAGAGAGATGGAGATCGTACACGGCAAAGGGGCGGCTTGCTGGGATGGAGAGGGCATGGCAGGCTGAGGTGGTTGTAGACGGTGTGTGGAGAGGACAGAAGAGAGATGGCAGCAGCGTGGTTGCAGGCCGCAGTAAAGGAAGAGGGCTCGGCTGTGCGTGAGATGGCTCGGCGGTACGAGGGCTCGGCAGTGGACAGCGCGCGCACGGCAGGGTTGAAGGGCGCATGGTAGTGGGGAGGGGCACATGGCAACGTTGAAGGGCGCATGGTAATGGAGAGGGGCACACGGCAGGGTCGACGCGCGCACTGCAGCCAAAAGGGGCACTTGGCAGGCATGAGGGTTGAAGGGCACACGCCACTGGAAGGAGGCACTTGACAGGGTTGAAGGGCGCATGGTAGCCGAGAGGGGCACTCGGCAGGGTGGGTTGAAAGGTGCACAGCAGTGGAAAGAGGCACTGGATAGGGTTGAAGGGCGCACGGCAGCCAAGAGGGGCAGTCGGCAGGGTGGGCAGCCAAGAGGGGCAGTCGGCAGGGTGGGCAGTGAGGGTATCAGGCAGGGTGGGCAGTGAGGGTATCACGTGAAGGTGGACTTGAGGGTGTCACGTGCCAAAGGGAAGAGGGTGGTCTTGAGGTTGTAAGTGAAGGGGAGAGTGAACATTGGGGTCTACGGCA
Organism: Amborella trichopoda; assembly: GCF_000471905.2. The sequence continues at coordinate 1,874,425 of NW_006497781.1, forward strand.
GAAAGTCGGTGGACTTGCAGAGAAAAAAAAGCAAGAAAGAGAGAGAATGTGTGTTCGACTGTAGAGAGCCACTCGGGGTCTACGGCAGAAAGTCGGTGGACTTGCAGAGAGAAAAAGCAAGAAAGAGAGAGAATGTGTGTTCGGCTGTAATAGAGAGAGGCACTCGACAGGATTGAAGGGCGCAGGCAGTGGAGAGGGGCGTACCGCAGGGTTGAAAAGCGTACGGCAAGTTGCTGCCGTCGGGGCGTGAGAGGGTGGACGTGAGAGTATCACGTGACGGTGGACTTGAGGGTGTCCCGAGCAAAAGGGAAGAGGGTGGTCTTGAGGTTGTAAGTGAAGGGAAGAGTGAACGTTAGGGTCCACGACCGAAAGTCGGTGGACTTGCAAAGAGAGAAAAAGCAAGAAAGAGAGATAGAATGTGTGCTCGGCCGTGTGGGTACTGTCGTGTTGATATAGAGAAGAGAGAAAATATTGATAAGAGAGAGAAAGTAGAGGGAGAAAGAGGAAGTAGAAAGAAAAGGGAAAAAAAAGAAAGAAAGAGAGAAGAGATAAGAAAAGAAGAGATAAAAAATGGAAAGAAGATAGAGAAAGAGAGAAGATGACAGTCAAAGGGAAAGAAGAACAAAGAACAGGCACGACGACTAGACTGGTACAGCGACTAGACTGGTAAGGCGGCTAGACTGCTCGACGGCAAGATTGGCATGGCGGTTAATCTGGCGTGGCAGTTAGACGAGCACAATGACTAGATCGGCACGACGACTAGATTGCTCGGCGGCAAGACTGGCACGGTGGCCAGACTGGCATGACGGCAAGCGAGAGAAAGAGGAGAGGAGAGAGAAAAAGAGATAAAAGAGAGGAGAGAGAATAATAGAGATAAAGTGGAAAGAGAAAAAGAAGAGAGAGGGTCACCTTAAGCTTAATGATACTGATCGAGAATCTTCTCTCTCCTCTCTCTCTCTCTCTCTATCGAACGTGACCCAACAATGAACAAAAGATAAAAATTTTATTAAACCAAAGTGAGATCCAAGTACAATGCCATCACGTGATATATATAGAGTGCAAGTCCAAACAATCAAATTTTGACCTCTTTGATAAAAATTAACATTTAATTAAATTAAAAAAATTTAAAAAATTGAGAGTAAAATGATGATTTTGCCTATACACCAACAATCCATAAAATTTCAAATCAGTCCATATAATAGTCGTTCATCTGTGCGAACTTTTCGTAGCTGATTCAAGGCCTTCCGGTCACCATCTGGTCAAAAGAATATTGTGTTCTCGACATGCTCAAGAAGACGGTCGTTTTGGTATCTATTTCAAGCTATGGATCGGAGTTTTGGACCATGATCATGACGTGGCAAAACATGCGAAAACGTTCAATCTTAATTTAGGAATCAGGATTTAGCCTATTTCTCAGTGTTTTTCATCGATCTCTTCGCTGTTGCGTGACGAACAAATTGCCACTATCATTTTGCAAAAAGAATAGCTTGAGGTGCCCAAATGACCTTTTTTCAAATTTGGAAATTTTGGCAGGAATTTGGATTCCGGTAGACGGAATTTGTCACTGTTTATCCTTGATTTCTAGCGAATCTGACCGTCCATCACTCACGAGGTTTGACCTAGAGGAAGCTCTCGACCTTATGGTAATGATAGGAGCAATTGTGCATCGATCCGACTCGCGAGCGCCGTGATGTGGGCGTTTGATCGATGGAACGTGCTGCTGGAAAATTTCTTGCTACTTCTAGAACTTTTCGGCAAACTTATTTCTTCAATTTCTCGCATGCCATCGTGTGTGCCGCATATTAAATCGACCGGGTCGACGGTACGAACATGCTCCCAAAATTTGGGCTCGATCTGACTTGGGATGAAGAAATTATGACTACGGAGAGTTTGCCCCCGAAATGGTGAAGTACAGTTTCTATTAATAGAAACTAGTTCACCGTAATAGTGTACGACCTATCTATTTTGGGTAATTTGTCCATAACTTGCTCTAGAAGAGTCTGAATGTGTCGAAACTTTGTACCCACGGGTTTTCAAACGCTCTGAATCCAATGGCTATGGTCTGGAGATCATTTGACGCTCCGATAATGGTGTTGTAGTTCAATATCTATTTTTAGCATGATAGAGGCACAATTTTTAAAACTGTTTTGTCGTCTGCACCGTCTAAAACTCATCGGATTATGACGAAACTTGACAAGTGTTCTTAGGAGACTCATAGCCACATTCCTGCATATTTTTGGGTCATTCTGAGACTGTCAAAAATTTCACTTCTGGATCAAGGCTTTTTTATCTTACGGCTCCCGTAGTCCACTGGTGTTCTAGTACTTGCGGTCCTAGGTCACAAACTGCTCTGTTCTTATTCCCATTGGCGATACAAGTGTTGAAAAATACCTTCAAACAATATCATCGGATATTGTCCCTTTCGAGTATCCTTTGATCCCATGCAAGAAGGAATTCCGAAAGTCCCTTTTGGTGCAAAAAGTTAATGTGGTTTGACATCAAAAAATGAAAGTTTAGAATTGTAGGAACTTTACGTGAAGATAAAAGCATTCTATATAGTTTTGATAGCATATTAGAAACTGTATTTTTAAATATTTGGGCCTTAGGCCTTAATAGGAGATTATTTCAAAATACTACAGCGAACTCTCTTTATTGATTATTGATTAATCAAGAATATACAAGACTCCGTATAAATATACGGTCAGTAATAGTTAAAGATAAATACCAATGGTTATAGATAGACACCACCGAATGTTATCAAGAGATATGTATCCATACATATGTATATCCATACTGATATATATCAGTATGATACATATCCTAATCCTATCAAGAGATATGTATCCATACATATGGATATCTATATTGATATGTATCCATAATAATTTATATCAATACTAACAAGAGATATCTATATCCTAACAGGTGAGATGTAATTCACTGGAAGAATTTTAATTGATGAAAGTACTTTACAAGCATATGAAAGTTTCATATGTTTCCTACTGGGCTTTTTTTTATATATATATATCACTCTGGGCATCATATGTTAACAATGGACAGTTGGGGTGTGTCGTCCACTTCTTTACCCTTAATGAAACAAAGAATGAAAGCTTTCCATGGTTCTTTTTATTTGCAAAATTTTGAAAAATGCCCCAGTTTCTATATGAATTTACAATGGGCCTTTCTTTCAAGCCGCAAGTTTCCATAAACCCTAAACATTTCCCCTTAACCCCTCATTCCCTCTCTACCCTCTTTTTTATCATAAAATTGTCATTAAGGGGTTGTTTGGCTCATGTGAAAATAATCCACTGAAAAACAATTTCATATGAAAATTGAGGTTACACATGTTTGTTTCGTACTTTAAACATGTGAAAATTTATTCCATATGAAAGAAATTTACCATAAATTACCATTTTCGTATGAAAAGAAATCCTTACTAGGATGAAACTATTAGAAAGAGAAATTATCTCAAAATCTAAGTTTTAGAGAGAGAAACTATCTTAATGGATTTAAAGAGAGAAACAATCTGAAGTATTTTAGAGAAAGAAACTATCTCAAACTTTTTAGACAGAAATTATATCTAATTTCAAACTTCAAAGAGAAACTACCTCAAAACTTTTAAGGAAAAAAACTACATTAAAATTTTTAAAGAGACCATCTCAAAGTTTAAAGAGAGGGAAGCTATGTCAAATTTAAAAATTTTAGATAGAGAAACGACATCAAAAAATTTAGATAGAGAAATTATTTTTTTAGAGAGAAATATTTTTAAAAAAATAGAGAGAAAATGTAACAAATTAAAAAATTTAGAGAGAGAAACTATAAAATTTTTAGAGAGACTCTCTTAAAAATTTTAGAGAGAGGCTATCTCAAAGTTTTTAGAGAGAAACTAGCTCAAAATATTTAGAGAGTATTTTAAAAAGATTAAAGAGTGAAACTATCTAAATTTTTCAGTGAAAGAAAGTATTTTAAAACTTTTAGAGAGAAACAATATCAAATTTCAAGTTTAAGAGAGAGAAGTTATCTCAAAATTTTAGAGAGAGAGACAAGGTTAAATTTTAAAAATTGTCTCAAAAGTTTTAGATAGAGAAGCTATCTCAAATTTCAAACTTTTAGAGAGACAAACTATTATAAAATTTTTATAGAGAAATCATCTCAAGATTCAACTTTTAGAGAGAGAAACTATCTCAAAAATTTTAGAGAGAAACTATATCAAATTTTAAGTTTTAAAAAGAAAAACTATCTCAAAAATTTAAGAGACAGAAACTACATTAAGCATTTTTTAGAGAGAAACTATCTTAAAGTTCTTAGAAAGAGAAACTATCTCAAATTTTAAATTTTTAGGGAGAAACGATCTCAAAATATTTAGAGAAACCATCCCAAAATTTTCAAAAAGAGAAACTATCTCAAAATTTTTAGAGAGAGAAACTATCTCAATTTTTAAGTTTTAGAGAGAATCTCAAAATTTTGGAGAGAAAAACTATATTAAATTTCAAGGTTTAAACATTGAAACTATCTCAAATTTAGAGAAAGAAACTACAATAAAATTTGTAGAGAGAGAAACTATATCAAAGTATTTAGAGATAAAAGCTATCTCAAATTTCAAATTTTTAGAGAGAAACTATATCAAAATTTTCAAAGAAACTATTGCTTTCCATCTCAAATTTTAAATTTTTAGAGGGAAACTTGTCTCAAAATTTTCAAAGAGAGAAACTATCTCAAATTTTTAGAGAGAAACTGTCTCTATTTTTAACTTTTAAAGAGAGAGAAAGAGTATCTCAAAATTTTTTGAGAGATAAACTATATCAAATTTCAAGTTTTAGAGATAGAAACTATCTCAAAGAGAGAAACTACGTTAAATTTGTAGAGATTGAAGAGCTACACTAAGGAAAACTATATCAAAGTATTTAGAGATAAAAGTTATCTTAAATTTCAAATTTTAGAGAGAAAAACTATCTCCAAATTTTTAAATAGAGAAACTATCTAGGGAGAGAAATTATCTCAATTTTTAAACTTTAAAGAAAGAAAGTGTCCCAAAATTTTTAGAAAGAGAAACCATCAAATTTTAAGTTTTTGAGAGAGAAGCTATCTTAAAAATTTTAGAGGGAGAATGTCAAAAGGTTTAGAGAGGGAGAAACTATCTTTTAATGTTTTCAGAGAAAAAAGTTATCTCAAAGTTTCTCAAAATTTTAAGAGAAACTCTCATTTTCAAGTTTCTCTTTACCAATTTCCAACCGTGTTTATCAAATATGGGAAAAAGTATGTTTGAATAACTTTTTCCTATAGATTGTTTCATCATCAAAGTTTTTTCCCAACTATATGAGGTCAGCTACACAAATCTTAGTCTGTCATTTTGCTCTACCAAGGGTCATATCCTCATTGAAGCCATAAGTCCCCATATTGTTTCTCACTACTTTCAATCATGTCCTTTGAGCATACCCATTATCCTTTTTTAGCATTCCATTTGAACTAACTGCATCTCCTAACAATGTTATATTGGATATGCACTTGGCCAATCAACCTAAGTCTATGTCCTCTCATTTAATCGTTTGTTGGAGCCATACTGTAACGACCCAAACTCTCCCGGCCAGATGGCGAGCGCGGCAGTGGGCACGCATAGCAGTAAGAGAGAAGAAGAGAGAAGATGCGCACGACAGTAAGCGTGCGCGGCAGTGGACGTACACCGCAGTAACAGAGAAGACGCATGCAGCAGTTAGCGTGCATGGCAATGGGTGCGCACAACCGTAAGAGAGAATACGTACGCGGCAGTCAGTAAGGGAGAATGAGAGAGAAGACACGCGGGGGCAGTAAGCGCACATGGCAATGAGCACGCACGGCAGTGAGAAGAAGCAGAAAGAGTGTCGTCATGCACGATGCCACCGAGCTTGTGTATGGCCCATGGTTGCCACCTGTCTGCTGCATGCTGCCACCCCGCCACTTGTCAAGCTGCATGACACTAAGGTTGCCACTTGGCAAGCCCAGGATTCCACCTCCCATGTGAAAGAGTACAAAAGGCCCTTCTCTCCCTTTTTCTTCACATTTTGAACCCATCCTTCCCTATTGAAACACCAAACTCCAGCCCCCTTGAGCCTTATGGGAAGAATTTAGAGAGAAGAGGAGGTGGCTCGTTTAAGGAATTGTGAGAGCACCATTGCACCCACAAGGTAAGTGGATCACACCTTGCAAGCCTTTCGTTATGAAAGCAAGATTCTTAAGCATGAAAGCATGTACTTCCATGAATCATGAAAAGAAAATGGTGCACATATGCTTTGTTTTCCAGGAAATAGGCATTCGATTCCATAATAAAATGAGCACTGAAATTACTGTTGTTGATCATAAAAAGCTGTGAATTGGTGCTCATATGCATCCAGTATAAGATGTAAAAGGTTTCATGTAAATGTCTAACCTAAATTGGGAGATGTCATGTTTACACTGTGAAATTCCAGGGAAGTTTCATGTTTTTGTGGCACTCTGTTGACTTATCAAATGACATCTAAATGACACCAAATTACCTCCATTGGAAATATGCATGTATCTACTATGGTTTTCATGTTTAAACTTTGTTCAAATTCTTTATAAATTATGAGGTATGCTTCAATTGTGAAAGCATGTCACTGTTAAAAGATTTTACTGAAATTCAGAACTGTTGCTGCGGTTGCCATAAGCTTTTGAATAAACAAATGGAGTCCAATTGCTTTCAAACCACTGTCATTTGAAAGATATGTGTGTTTACGCAAATTTTTATGTTGAAATCATTTCGAAATACCCTCTAGATTGAGAATTATGCCCCTGATAAGAGGGATATATCAGTGTTAACGGCATTCAGAAATTCACTTCTATTGCTATGAGCTTTTGATCTACCAAATGGAGTCCAAATGCTTTCAAATCACCTTTGTTAAAAATTTATGTGTTTCTACTTGAATTTTGGTTTTGAAACCATCCTCGAATTCTCTCAAATTTGGGATTTATGCTCATATTGGTGTAACATGTCACAGTCAAAGATTGCCGCAATTTCCAGAAACTGTTGCCCTTGTTGTGTTAAGCTTTTACTTGAGCAAATGATGCACAAACAGCTTCAAATCCTCTTTGATCGAAAGATATATATATCTATTTCAAGTGATGAATTAAATTGAGTTGAAATTCCTCATGAATTGAATGCCATGTCTCATTTCATATATACATATTTCTGATGGAAATGACAGTGGATCCCAAACTATTATGCGAATCATGCACACATTACGGACTGGTCTTTTGAATATAGCTTGATTTCTTCATAAGGACATTGAAATTATCTGTTATAAAATACCGAAAATGCATACTTATGATACTATGAATATCTCTGAACCCTTGAAAATAACAAAGCATGAGCAAATGGATGCTTGGGCATGTATGTACACACTACAATTAAATGTGAGCCTGTTATATATACTGTGATATTGACCACTACGCAATGGGTTACCCATTGGTAGTGGGATACTATTATAGTGTGATTGTGATATACTGTAATACTGACCACTACGCGATGGGTCCTATTGGTAGTGGGATACTGTTATATTGTGATTGTGATATATTGTGATACTGGCCACTACGCAATGGGTTACCCATTGGTAGCGGGATACTGTTATACTATGATTGTGATATATTGTGATACTGCCAACTACGCATTGTGTCACCCATTAATAGTAGGATACTATGATGTCGGCAACCATCGGCTGTGACCCTACTCCAATGATAGGAATGGGGTCGGGAAGTGAAACAGAATAATAGGGAGGGTCGCGTTCCCCGAATTTAAATGGGCCCTACGCATTGGGTCACCCGATGGTACTGTAACGGCCTCTCACTTGAAGGAATAAGGATAGGGTCGTGTCTTGCAAGGCCACTGCTTATCGAAAACCCCAAACGTGCTGGGGATTGTGCACGTGAGTGAGGACATTACGAAATGGGACACCCATTTGTCATTGTTCTCCCTCTTGAATGAGGGTAGCAGTTCCAAGTTCAGGATTGGCTTGGCCTGATTGATGTGACTTTTACTTTGGGAGTAGACGACTCAAGACTTTGCTTGTGTGATTTGTGTGCTCTTTTTGGGTAGTAACCTATTACTGTGATAAGAGGTGAAATAATTATTGGCTCATACAATATGTATTGCCTTGATATCTGTATCATACTCCATTTTACACTATTAATGAATTGTGATGCATGACTTTACTCGGTGACTTGCATGAGCTATGATGATCTGCAGACCATATTATCTTATAAGTATGCATGTAGGTGGGAATGCAAGGGCATTGATCTACTTACTGGGCTTATAGCTCATTCTTCTTATTTTTCCATCTATGTAGAGTGATAACCTACCTTTCCTGAGGGCGGGGCAGCTGGACATAGTGACAAGCAGTTGAAGTTTAGGATCTAACAAGGACCTTTTGACAGTAGGTGTCTGGTGGCAATGCCACAATGTTGTTTTGATGTAATATTGACATTTTGTTGTCAGACTAGTAGTGCCTTGGATAGAATTGTAAAAGACCTTTGGAGATTGTATATATACATAATGGTTGAAATTTGTGCAATTTTATGATGCTTGATGAATGAGTTTTTATTTTCTTTTGTGGTTTGCTTTGATTCCGCATATCTTAACGCGTTGAGTCATTCCCACATGAATGACGTTCGTGACCTCTGGTCAGCAGCCGAAAGGCACGTACGGTAGGGGTCAGCAGCGGGGTCATGACAGTTATGGTATCGGAGTAGCCAGGATAGGATTCTTTCTTAGAGAGTCTTAGAAGTGTCTTTAGAATGGTCTTGGATATGTTAATAACTGGGTGATGCAATTTGAGGTCAAAAATGTCGAGGACTCGTGCTAATAATACGAGCTCCAGCAATGAAAATACTGAGGCCCTCGGTGAATTCTTCAGGACCTTAGTGATAATGACCCAAATGATGAAAGACAGTATACCAGCCTAGGCTACCCCGGCCCCAGTACTGACTGACAGTGGGTTAATAGAAATATTTAGGAGGCTAGCAACTTCGGCTTTTTAGGGCACGAGGGAGTAGAGAAAGCAGAACGATGGAGGAGACAAGTGGAGAAAATTTTTAGGTGTTACACTGAACTGAGGAGCATAAGGTTAAGCTGGGAACCTTCATGTTAAAAGGAGATGTTGAGTACTAGTGGGGCTCAGTGAAGCAATTATGGGAAGGGTCAGGGATAGAATTGACTTTGTACATGAAAGAAAGGAAGTTGAGTTCATTGAGCTACAACAAGGAAGCATATCAGTGGAGTAATATGTAGCCAAGTTTGCTGAGCTGATAAGATAAGTGCCACACATCATCAATACTAAGGGACGAAAGGTGAATAAGTTTGAGAAAGGCCTCAAGCCAGAGATAAGGAGGAGGGTAATATCGACAAATCTCAAGACCTTCTCCCCTTTGGTGGATCTTGCCATGAAGATTGAGAGGGACTGTGAAGAGTCCCCATTCAGGAGAGAGGGACAAATGGGGCCAGCCCGATTTCGGAACCTTAGGAGGAAGACTCGACCGCCTCTGAGGAAAAGCTTCAGGGGAAGGGATAACTAAGGAAAAAGAAGATTCAAAAGACCTAGCGACATAAAGGAAACTCGGCGCCCAACCTACCCTCATTGTGGGTTGAGTAACCACGCGGCGGAGTGCTACAGGAAGACCAAGTCATGCTTCAAATGTGGCAAGGAAGTTGAGTTCATTGAGC
>NW_006497781.1:1903068-1915067 GCF_000471905.2 Amborella trichopoda
ATATCATGTCTCTGTGTGCGTGTGTGTGTGTGTGTGTGTGTGTGTGTGTGTGTGTGAGAGAGAGAGAGAGAGAGAGAGAGACCTTTATTTCTGGAGGATGATCAACCCAAGTGGGATTTTCTTTCCAAGCCTGAAGTTGCTTCTCTAGACTGGCATCCATGACCGAATCAAATCCGTGATTCTTTAAAAACATTGAAGTTTCACTGTCTTGTATATTCTGATGTTTCTGAGACTGCTCCAAATGCTGCTACAATAAGAAATAACAGAAGTTTCCCCTCTACTTCAGTAGCGCGAGTAAAATGAAACAGGTCAGATGCTCACCTTTAAACAATTCTGAAACTTCTCAGGAATTTGCATGAGGAAATCAAATGGCGGAGTTGGTTTCACCATCATCAGAGTATTTGTTTTACCCCAAAATTTACTGAACCTTTTCCGTATGTCATCCATCATTCCCTGAATATTTATTTTTGATGTTTCAATCAGAATTCAGATATAAGCTGCATTTATCAACTGGGAAGTATTTATCTGTCCTTAATCCTTCTTTTTTTTATTTTTTATTTATCAGTGCTGTCCATCTTAAAAAATGCATGATGAGGCCCTTCTTTTAAAGGTGAATGGAGGTCCCTATTTGTCTCAAGAGAAGAGTTTCAATATACTTTATGCATTTCACCCTTGTATTTAACAAAAAGGTAAGTAGATCTACACAAAACATGAAACAGAGAAGGAAAATAATAGTACCTTCCAGTTGAATTTTACTCAGGATTTTATCCTCAGCTTTTGATGTTTCACTTTTCTAGGTAATCCTGCAATACACACAAATATAACACCATTGTGGGTCAAGTGTGGAGCTTTTATTTTTTCTGAAATTTAATGCATACTATATGACAGAAAGAATTTGAGAACAAAACATGGTAATAAGAAAATGGAAAGTATACATCTTATCGGACATCCACAATAACAATTGCATAAATTGGTGTTATACAATATATTATGACGATACCCTTTGAAGCATTTAATTTCCAATAATAATCAGAGCTTGAGTGTAGATATAAATCCTGAGCAGGTTTCCCGAGATAAGTTTGGTTGGCAATACAATGGATGCAATAAGTCAAGCTTGCCTGGAATGAAAATATTTGTGGGATATCACCAGGTAGCTCGAGAAACAAATGAATCATATGGAAGATATACATGGTATGTAATTTCTCCATTAATGGCCAACCTCGATGTGCATCAGCAATATAAAAGACTGGATTGTTTTCAAGATGATGATACTCATGTTATAATGCATCAGTGGGGAGATTAAGTATATAATCTTGGAGAACAAAAGAAAGCAAGTCAATCTGCACCATAGCTTGACATTAACACCAAAACCTGCACATGGATAACAAATTTCTTTTTGCGACATCAAGGAAGAGTTGGATCCCAGAAAAATACAGAGACTGTTAGTTGATTCCCTGTCCAAGGTAGAGCCAGCCTTTTAAACAATTCCTCTTGTTCCAACGGTACTCAGAGCAACCATGGGAAGGACTTCAGAAAGGCAGCCACTAATTCACTGCTAATGACTCACACTGTACTGACCAATTAGCCTCAACAATGAGTGGCTTCTCCGTACAACTTGTTTTGTACTCTTATCCAAGAATATGACATTCTTTAAAAGTACCTACCTAGGGTAATGTATCATTTTCAAACCTATGCTCCCCAACGTTTTTTAGAATTTTCAACATGGTGCCATTTTCTTTCGTGATCCAACTTTTGGCATTAACCGACCCCAAATAGTTGGGAAAAGACTATGATTCAACTTTTGGCATTTTTACCTAAAGCAAATAATATTAACGTTCTCACATAGTTCTCTATCTTCTTCATGTTGTTTTCACTCTGCTCTTCTCATCTGGTTTTCCCCTCAAAGCCTACTCAAGGCAATCTATTTATATAGCTCTTAATTTGAAATTCACAAGCATAGGAAATTGCATGGAGGACACATTATAGAGCAAATCGTTGACAGTGCAACCAAATATTTCGTACCACCTGGTGTCTACACATGCTCTTGTTTCGAAAAAACGTGCATGCCAAACTGATGATAAAAAGACAAGCTACTGATTCATAGTCTACACATCAAATGGAGGTTCATCCTTGTTAAAAGTATTTTACAAAGCGCATCAAAATAGGCCACAAGAGGGGCATTTCAATGACAAACTAGCAGAAAAAGACTTAAGAGCCTAGTTAGATCACACATTGGTTTCTATAGTTTGTAGAACATATAAGAATAAACCGAAATCATCTAAAACACAGTAATACGCAACCAAAGTGAACATCCACTTTCAGGTACTTTCATTTGAACGAGAACATTGCTCTCCAGAAAATGAAAAGCATCTTATGCCTAATTTATTCTCAGGCAACACATATTCCTTCCCAAATGTACACCAATCTAAATTTTAAACTTTAGAACAGTGTTAGACAAAGGTTCGACGTGGCCGGATTACCTGGAACCAGCCCATGGGTGGGTCTGATTAAGCCCGGTTTTGGTCTCAGGCAACACATATTCCTTCGCAAATGTACACCAATCTAAATTTTAAACTTTAGAACAGTGTTAGACAAAGGTTCGACGTGGCCGGATTACCTGGAACCAGCCCATGGGTGGGTCTGATTAAGCCCGGTTTTGGTGGTCAAGTCCCAAGCTTGAAAATAAATCACAAAAATTGTTAAAAAAATCCAAAAAATAAGAAATTTATTCATAATGTGTTTTTATATGTTTTCTATCATTTTGGCAAAGATAGGAAAGTATTTTGGCCATGAATACTTATTTTTACATTTTCCCTTCTTTTTTTAGCTATTTTTAAAATACCCTTGGTGACAAATTGATTTTTCGGAATCTATTTCTTCACTACTTTTTGAACCTCATATAGAAGTGTTTTACTTAATTTTAATTTAAACATATTTTTTGATTTTTTTTTTTATTTTTTAACACTTTTTTGCCAATCTGGTACCTGCCCAACTCATGCCGATTACCTGGACCGGTTCCAAGTAACCTGGACCTGGCTCATGGCCGGGATCGGCAGCCAGATTGTGCAATCCTACACTGCTTTAGACCAAGCCAGACTTAGCCAAGTTGAACCTAGAGGAACCCATGTATTACGAGATAATCTGTGGAATCAAATCCCCATTATATATGGATGAATATTGCTTGTGATTAGTCCATATTCATTGATCAGGATAGAATGGTAGAGTTCTGAAAACCCATAAAGTGTTCATCTATAACTTGCTGAAGCTCTAGAAAGAAAAATATATAACACATATCCAAGTTTCACACAGCCATTTAGGATAAACCACTGCCATGACCTACTTATTTAGAGCTCTTGATCTCAAATAGTTGGATTTGGAGTTTGAGAAATGGTTAGAAAATAAACAAAATTATAAAAACATTATATAAAGCGAAATCTCAGAGACATTGGATATAAGTGATCTTCTAAAGTGTATCAAATCTGATCTAATTGAAGAAATTTCAATTTCCCAATCAGCACCATACGCTTTAAATGTTTCTCCAGTTGACCACGAAGATCAGCCAGTGAACAATCAAAATTGTATCACCCCAAAAAAAAAAAAAAAAAATTACTTCTGGAAATTGGGAACCCTGTGACACTCAACTAGACATGCACTTAAGAATAATTATAAAACTAGTAAAAGGAAATCCACTTCCAGATAAACTCAGAGAAATGTAATAATGTCTTTATATGCCCACAAAAGGGGATTCCATAAGAGTCTAGAAAGAATCATACTTACAGAGATATATTTATAGAGAGAGAGAGGTTTTGAGGTGTTACCTGTTCTGGTCTGATCTGCGGCGGAAATGTTGCTTGACCAAATTGGTGGCGCGGCCTTAAATAAGGGGACCTTCTGGCATGGTTTTTGCCCAAAACAAGGAAAATGGTGAAAATTCGGAGAAGAGATTATTTGATATTGAACATTTGTTGTCGCAGGTTGGTTTCTTGGGAACAATTTTCGAACAGCTGAGTCACCACTATGCCTAGATCGCTAGAACTAAATGGCAAGAAGTATTAATGACCCGGTTTCTATGCGGCCAAGTTCGCATATGTAGAAATGCCGGCCTCTCAATAAATCTATTTTTTAAACGGATTGTAATACTTAATTTTTAAGGATATGTAATGAGATCATGAATATTAAAAATAAATAAATTTTAAAAACTAGAAATAATAATGCTAATGCTTAATTTTTAAGGACATGTAATCTCTAACATGGAGGTCATGAATATGAAAAATAAATAAATTTTAAAAAACTAGAAATAATATTTCTAGTAAAAAAACATTTGGACTATTGATTTCCCTTGTTTTTAGATGGAACACCTAGTTGCATCCATCTTTAAAATGGATGCTTTACATTTTTTGGACCGCATATGAAGAAATGCAGTCAAACCTTCACAAAATAATTTTCCATTAGATAATAATATGACAAAAATGTCAACCAATTGCCTTCTTCTTTTTTTTTATTATTATGTATTTATTTTGAATAGACACGAAAAATATGAAATGGAACGACTTACATAGACAAGAAGAGGATTTAATATATTAAAAAAACATTTGGACCTTTAGTTACACTTGTTTTTAGATGGGCCACCTATTTGCATCCATCTTTAAGATGGATGCTTTATACCTCTGGACCACATATTGTAGAAATGCAGTCCGGCCCACTTGAAACAATTTTCCCATTCTATGCTGTCAGCTCGCGTATTGTAGAAATGCAGGCTTGGCCATAAATATATTTTTTAAATATAATTTGATCCTAATTTTTAGAGAATATATAATCTTTAACATGGAAATCATGAATATAAAAAAATATATATATATTTGAAAACTATAAATAATAATTATATTTTAAAAACATTTGGACCGTTAATTATAATGGTTTATAGATGGACCATTTATTTGCATCGATCTTTAAGAAGGATGCTTTATACCTCTCGACCGTATATTATAGAAATGCCGTCCATCCCTCTTGAAACATTTTTTCTTCATAAAAAGTCCCAAGTTAACTCTAAAAAAAAAGTCCCAAAGTATTCTACATAATATGAAGAAATTATATCTAATATGACCATTTATCTTCAGTATAAGGAGATCGCAATTGCTATAACCAAGATTTACAAATTAAACAAAATTCGACGATTTAGCTGTGCAAAATCAATGTGATGATATTAGCAATTCTGAGATCACAATTACTTATAACCAAGATTTAAAAATTAAATAGAATTTTGCAATTTAGCTGTGCAGAGACAGCCTTGTACCAAAGGTGAATAGTCTCATTATATATTTCGTAAAAAATAAAAGGTGTTTTTATGTACATTTACTTATAAAAAATGTCATGTAGTATTAAATAATTGTGATAGTATGCCAATGTAATTTGTGTAATAATATATTTTACTTAACAATCATCCTTTTGGAATTACTAAACAATGATTTAGTTCACAATTTTCCCCAAAAAAATAGCACAACTTGAAAAATCCATAAAAAACTATTTGATTACCAAATGAGAGATTATATGTAATAATGTGTATATAAAAATAAAATATGCAATTTTCAGTTATCTTTTATTGTCATTGTATAGTTGTGTAGGGATAATGTGGTCTACACTAAATTTATATTTGTATATAATAGGGTTTCATTCCTTGTTAATGAGAATTTATCAATATAGTTTCTCTCTCTAAATTGTTCTTGAGCTCTACATCTTCTCTAAATCTAACATGGTATCAGAGCATCAAAGATCCAATCATCTCTTCTCTGTTGCTGCTCGCAGAATGCTCTTTTTGTGAAGGTTAGTAATCAGATAAATTTTGATCTCTCAAATTTTCATATGCAAATTTTCGTTGTAAATTTGTAACTCTTTCGGTGCATCTGCACATTTGAAACCCTACGTTGCATATCATTGCATAAACCCTTCGCTGCTAATTTGCATAGTTGAAACCCTTCGTTGCATATAATTGCATAAACTCTTCGCTACTAATTTACAGCCCTCTCATATACAAAATTCCTTGCAAACTTCATTGTCCAATTCATCTCCTATTCTTGACACCTAGAGAGAGAAAGTTGTGCAAACTTCATTCTTCATTCTTCCTTGCAAACTAGAGAGAGAAAGTTGTTTTATTCACATGTCAGAGCATCTCTCCTATTCTTGACATCTCTTGGTTCCTTTCCCTTATGTGTGCGCCTTTTCCCTTGCATATCTCTGCTGCAAAGATTTGCTTGGTAAATCTCTTTAACAGTTGATGCTTGCAAAATTTGCTTTGTAAAATCTCTTTGCAACCCTAGATGTGCATACAATTATTTTTTTACTTTTTTTTTTTTTTTTTCCTTGTTGTGCTCTTCCACAACAACAGTCTTCCATTGAACTTATCAATTTCTCTCTCTAGAAAAGATATGGTCAAAGCAAATTTTTTTTGTCTTGTAGTATCTCAAATTTATTCCCTTTGCTTCCTCCTGTTGATCGTTTTTCCGTTGCTAATTTTTCTAAAGAGAAACTTTAATTCCAAAAAAAAAAACAAGAATCATCTATGGAGTGCAAAAGTAATATACAGTGTGCTACTTTTTTTATGCGTCTTGATGGGAAGAACTACTACTTGTGGTCTTTTAAAATTAGGCGTTTTCTCATAGGATTGAAGTTATGGGGCTATCTTGATGGTTTTGTTCCCCAGCCTAAGGATGAAAATAGGCATAATGATTGGCTTGTCATAGATAGCTCTATTATGACATGGATTATGAACTCAGTTGAGCCTACAATTGGGCGCAACCTTACGTATCAATCTAGTGCCAAAGCAATGTGGGATTATTTAAAATAGATTTATTCTCAAGCAAACATTGCCCGTATGTATACCGTTGATCAGTAGAGCATAAAGACACAACAAGGGGACTCATCAATTGAAGATTATTTTAATACTCTTTCAGGTATGTAAAATAAGATGGACTCGATGGAGACAGAGGCACTCACTGAAGCTGTTACTAAAGCACGAAATTGGTCTCGTTTATTTCACTGGGGTTGCGATCGGAGTTTGGAAGCATGAGAGCATCCGTCCTTCATCGTACTCCCACTCCACCATTAGATGATTGCCTCTCAGATCTTCTTGCTGAAGAAACTTGCTTAAGCTCTCTTGGGGTTTACAAAATCCATATCACAAGATATCACTGATGTAACCTTAGCCACGTCCAATTACCCTAATAAAAATACCAATTATGTCCAAGTACGGTGTTACATATGCAAACAAAGAGGCCACACAGTTAATCGGTGCAAGAAGCACATTTTTTGCAATTATTGTAAGAAGTTCGGGTATGTAATAAATGATTGTCGAAACGCCTTCAGGGACATGGGAAGCCTCCTATACCTAGTTCGACTCAATGGGCTGCAATTGCCTCCATTCTTAGTCCCACTAGCATGGAGAATATCACTTTCAGTCTCTCTCATTATGCCTCCACATCGGTTACCCATGTGTCCATGCCCGATCTCCACTCTATTGATTCAACTGCACTCTAACAACTTGCTCAAGTTTTAGCCGTCATGGGTTTTTCAGGTAACTCAAATTCTTTATCAAACACTTGGATTATAGACTCAGGAGCATCAAATAATTTGACATGACAACTTTCGCATCTATCCTCGGTAAACCCTATTCTGAAAATATGACTTATTTTACTGCTAATGGGTCTCCACTTCATGTTACCCACTCAAGTAATACCAGTGTCCTTGGTTCATCTGGTACATTCTTAGCATTAAAAGTTGATCATCACATTCCCAACATTCCTTTGAATTTAATATCTGTTGGTCAGTTAGTTGATAACTAGTGCCTTGTTTCTTTTTCTAGTAAAGGTTGTGTGGTGCAGGATCTAGCAATAGGGAAAGTGAATGGGAGAAGCACTACGCAGGGTCGGCTTTTCACAATTAGTTTCAGTGAAGCTCCTTCTCATTTTTCACAAGTACTGTCGGTTTGTCATCTTTCCCCTTCTCCTCATGAAATAAGTCATTCAAATTCTCTTCGGTATGTTTGGCATTGCACGTTAGGCCACCCACATTCTCAAAAAATGCTTTCTCTTTTAAACTCTGGGATTTTACCTGTTGTCTTCTCTCATAAAAAATATGATAAGAATATTGTTGTGAGAGTTGCAAGTTGGCAAAACATTTGGCTCAACCTTTTCCTCATAGTAATAATAAAAGTATCCATCATTTCTCTTTAGTGCACTCTAATGTTTGGGGCCCTGCTCTTGTTCCGTCAACTAATGAATTTTCTTATTACGTGATATTTATCAATGATTTTTTTAAATATACTAGGATTTATTTTCTCAAACACAAGTCAAGTATGTTTGGTGTTTTTAAAGACTTCTATAATATGATAAAAATTCAATTTGAGAAAAACATTAAAGTTTTTAAGTTTGATTCTAGAGAGGGGGGGGGGTGGTGGGAGTATCTATCTAATGAATTTCAAGCATATCTTCGTACAAATGACATTATTCATCAACGTTTAGGTCCTCATACCCAGGAACAGAATGGAGTTATTGAAAGAAAACATCGCTATATTCTTGAAATCACTCGTTCTCTTCTTATTAGCTCTCATTCCCCAAAGAACATTTGGGTTGAAGCGATGTCTACTGTTGTCTATCTTGTTAATCTTCTTCCTACACCGATTTTGCAAAATATGTCACCATTTCAAAAGCTTTTTTCAAAAAATTCCTGATTACTCATATTTACGTGTGTTTGGATGCATATGTTTTGTGTTTTTTCCATCTTCTACCCGTAATAAACTTTCACCTAAGTCTGTCAAATGCATGTTTGTAGGTTATCCAACAAATTAAAAAGGATATCATTGTTTTGATCCTTCTATTAACCGTATTAGAATATCCCATCATGTTACATTTTTCAAGCATATACCCTTCTACCAACACTGCCCACACCCTAATTCAAACACACGTGGACCTGAGTTTTCTTTTTTTCCTATTTTCGATATTCCTCCTTCTCATTATCATGAAAATAAAGGATTACCACATTCAATAACTAACTTTGATGAGTGTCTTTGTCAACTGCTGGTCTTGTATCACCTCCAGTTGTTGATCATTCTACCGGTCCTATTCACCTTCGACGGTCACTTCGAAAGCCCACTCCACTTGATCATCTTAACTTACCAGTGGTTAGCCCATACCATACTTGTTCTCCTGCAACCATTACTAATCTATTGTTTCATGAGTCATCTTCTTGTTCTCAGGCATCTAACCTCCAATGCTGACGTATAGCTATGAATGAGGAAATTGCTGCTTTAGAGGCAAATCACACTTGGGATTTGGTCATATTGCCTCCAGAAAAGTATGTCATTGGTAATAAATGGGTTTATAAAGTCAAGTTACGAGCTGATAGCACTCTTGATCGGCACAAGACTCGATTAGTTGCTCAAGGTTTTGCCTAGGAGCATGGCATCGATTATGAAGAAACTTTTGCTCCAGTTGCTAAAATGACAACTATTCGTACTTTTATTTTGCACTCACATCTATTCGTGAGTGGCCCGTATGGCAGATGGATGGATGTCAAAAATACATTCCTTATGGCAAACTTCAAGAGGAAGTTTACATGTGTCAACCAATTAGGTTTGTTTCTCAAGATAAATCATTGGTTTGCCGACTTCGTGAAGTAATTTACAGTCTCAAACAAGCTCCCCATGCGTGGTTTGAGCGTTTTCAGGCTGTCATTCTTGCAACTGGCTTCACTCAAAGTAAACATGATCACTACATGTTTATTCGTACCACAAAGCAAAGAATTTGTAATATTCTATTATATGTTGATGATATTCTTATCTTTGGCAATGATTTCACTTCCATTAAGGATGTAAAGCTACGATTGCAAGAAGAATTTCAAATGAATGATCTTGGAGGAGTATCTTATTTTCTTGGCTTTGAGATCTCTCACTCTAAACGTGTTATTTACATCCGTCAATAGAAGTATGCACTTGATCTTGTTTCCAGTGCCTAATTGAATGATGTAAAGGTTGTTGATACACCTATGGAACTCAATGTTAAACTTTCTGCACATGTTGGCGATCCTCTTCTTGAGCATATGATGTATCGCAAACTTGTCAGCTCCCTCAGCTATCTCACTATGATTCATCCAGATATTGCATATGTTGTCCATATTGTGAGCTAATTTGTTTCAGATCCTCGACAACCACATCTATCAACAGTTCATCGAATTTTATACTATGTTCGAGGTACTTCCATTCGTGGATTATTCTTTGACTCCACATCCTCTTTAGATCTTAGTGCAGATGTCGATGCAGATTAGGCTGGTGATCCAGATACTTGCCATTTTACTATAGGATATTGTGTGTTTCTTGGGTCCTCATTAATATCATGGAAGAGAAAAAAACAAGAAACAGTTTCCAAGTCAAGCATTGAAGCTAAGTATCGTACTATATCTTCTGTTGCTAATGAGATTGTTTGGGTTTGTGCTCTTTTTAATGAATTTGGTATCTGTATTTCAAATCCCACACATTTATATGCAATAACCAAAGTGGAATTAATCTAGTTTTTCATGAGCGAAAAAAGTAACGTCGATTGTCATTATATTTGTGATCGTTATCTTGATGGTATATTATCTCTCCCTTGCGTTTCTTCTACTTCGCAGGTGGCTGATATTTTCACCAAATCTATTACTCGGAGCCGCCATGATTTTCTAGTGGACAAGCTAATGTTTTACTCATATCCACATCAGTTTGAAGGGGGCTAATAATATGTATATAAAATAAAATGTATAATTTTCAATTGTCCTATATTATCATTTTATATTTGTGTAGGGAGAATGTGGCCTACACTAAATTTGTATTTGTATATAAGCCATTTTAGGGTTTCATTCCTTGTTAATGAGAATTGATCAAGATAGTTTCTCTCTCTAAATTGTTCTTAAGCTCTACATCTTCACTAAATCTAACACTAGGAATGTATTAAAGTGACTTTTGATATTGAAAATCGATAGATTTTTAAAACTTTCTAATATCCAAGATTCTTGATGTCCTCCATCGAATTGGCCAGTATTCACCATACAGTATTTACTATACACAAGAATACTAACAGCCTGAAACACCATTTTTTATTGCGAAATTGGTAATGATGCGGTGTTTTTGCAAAGTGGAGATAATGTCAATTGCATGTCCAAGGCAAACAAAGTGCAAATATTTACATACAAATTGCATCATTTTTTCTTCTTGAGAACTTATTTTAGGAAATTTGGGTAGAAAGGTAATATTAAATAATCATGATTCTAGAGCAAAATAATATATAAAATATTTGATGGATATGAATTTTTAAAAAGGAAGATATTAATAGCAACTTCGAAAATTTCAGACACGTCAGAAAAATAATTATTCTACGATATCAAAATTCAATATAAAACAATGTCTAAAAACCAATGATGCGGATTAGGAATTGGTATAGATCGACTCAGTTCTCTGTTGGAATTGGAAATCATTATAGATTGATCGAGTTTTTTGTTGGAATTGGGAATCAATCTGGTTCCCTTGGAGTACCCCACTTCCATCAAGGAATTGGGTGATTCTATCTGGGAACCATGTGATCTAGACTTGTTTTACACATATTATATTTTTTATTATTATTCTATTTTTTCACCTTTTTTCTTGTTTTGGATTGATTTTCACATTGGATAATCAGTCTGATTCACAAATCGGGATCAGCGATTCGCTTGATCAGATTTCCAATTGCTAGATAACTGGCACCCAGTCTTAAAACACTAATCTAAAATATGTCATGTGTTGGACTTATACAGCTAAAATGTGAAGCAAGAGAGTGGGAGAGAATTAAAGAAAACAATGTAAATAATTTTATTCAATTGTGCTAATCTTTATCAAATCGAGCTCAAAATAATGATATATATATATATATTATATATATATAATATAGTACGTAGTGGGTAACGTACGAACGGTGAAACCCNGGTAACGGAGGTAGTCGAGT
>NW_006497781.1:1915222-1927774 GCF_000471905.2 Amborella trichopoda
CTATGTAAACTCATAATCTGATATTCTTCCACTAAATTTACGACAGCAAGTACTCAATAGTCAATATGCAAGACTACAATACCTAACAATCTTGTCTATAACTAAACAAAGAAAACTCAATCTCTAACATTCTTCCATAATCGAAAAACAAAAAGAATTAGAATCAATATGACACAGAATAATCAACATCCAAGATTATCCAATAGAATAGCTGCAAAAAGAGTTGAGGAAGCAAAAAATATCTCTGCAAAGTAACGGCGCTCTCGTGGAGCATCCAATATCTAAGAATTTTGCTTTCCAAGCTCCTCTTGCGACAAACTTTGCGCACCATTACCATATTGATTGTAGCGTAGCTAATCTATTATCCCATGACCTACAATCATGTTATCACGGTATTTGTCAGGGAGGATGATTACTACATTGTCCAGTGTAAAATTCAAAGTCGAGTTGTTGTGACGAGTATGCTAAAATCAAAGAGCAACTTAGGGAGGCGGGACCCGCTGAGGAAGGCAAGGAGATCAACAAAAGAAAGGTAGCATGGGATGACATGATAATGAAGTAGTGTGGGGTTTAGATGACCAATGTCTTCGAGATGAAATAAAGGGAAGACAGTGGGCTTTGGAGGAGATTGGGGCAAAGAGTGAATGAGGCCCACCCGATTGTTGATGTCGAGAGCACCAGCTATGTCTTCAGTGACATTGTGAAATTGAGCAGTGAAAGTATTTATTATCGTCTCAATCATGTTAAACAGTTGACGGCTGACAACTGCAAGATTTGGTTTATGGAGTTCACTGTAGGGTAAAGGGGTCGAGGTGGTGGGATTTGGGGAGAACTAAGGGACTGAGGTGGTGGGACTTGGGGAGAGTAGAGGGAAAGGTCAAGGGGGCAAGGTGGTAGGATTTGGGGAGAGTTGAGGGGCTGAGGTAGTGGAACTTGGGGAGAGAGTACATGGAAAGCTAAAAGGGCCGAGCTGCTGACATTTGGGAAGAAAAGAAACGAGAGGAGGAGAAGGGGGATGGCTATGGTTCAAAGAAAAAAAAATCTTAAGGGAGAGAGTTTGGAAGTAAAAGAAAACCTAAGTGGTTTAAGGGTGAGAAAAGGGGGAAGAAGCAAAAAACAATTAAAGAAATCAAGGCACGTCATATATGTACAGGTTTAACCAAGTTAAGAAACAATAAAATATAAATTAAAAAAAAAAAAGTTAGAGTTGTTGAAGGACTAATTACATTACATTACAGACTCCTATTTCTAATGGAATGTTGACTCCTATTCAATTGAACAATGTTACCTTTCTTCATTTAGGGTATGTTTTTAACAAAATATCATTTAAATATTTAAATTTTTTTAAATTTGAATAAAGACATTGCCATGCTTTTTCTTTATTATAATTTATATTATCGTTGTATGTGTTTTTTTTTTTTATTCACGGTTGACTGCCCATCAATATTTCGCATAAAGGAAGGTGATGACTTGGGGCCACCTTAGAGAGCTTCTTAGCCGCCCAACCCTGCTCCTTCACCCCCAAGTTCTAAATGAGCCTAACAAAATATCTCAAAGAAGAACTAACAAACTAAAATAACCCAAGTCAATAAAAGCCACAATACAAAGGGTGCACTTCTATTTCTACATTAGAATTACCAACACCATCAGAGGTATAGCATAGAAAGAATTGGAAAGGTCACTTCTAGTCTCGACCAAGCACCACATACTCCAAGAGGCTTTGTTGGAACTTTACAGTTCACATGCAACTTGTCTTAGAATTCAAAAGTCTGAACTTTAAATAGTCCATAACTGAATGAATCAAGCTACTGAAACCCTAGAAACCAAGGGAAAAGCCAATAATGCGATTTCTACCAATTCTCAAGAAGGAAACAAGACGTTGGAACTTTTAGCTACTCTGCCACCTCCAATTCTGATTTCACAGTGAAAATGAAGACAACAAGTGCAAGAACCCCATGACCTTCCAGTTGAATGGAACATTTTCTCAAAAAAGATTGCACCAAACCCTAGAAATAATTCAACATAAAAAAAAAATGTGAATCATACACATTTCAGTGAAAATTCAGCTCCAAAAACCATCAAAATGGAACCCAATAGAACTTCAATTTAGAGAATGAGGGACAGTTGATTGAAGCCTCAAACGAAAAGAATTGGTTTCCAATGTTTGGGATTGAGCTATAATATTGAGAAGAATGGCTTTGAGTGTTTGAAGGAGAGAGAAGGGTGGGATTTCTAATGGGTCTGTAATTTAAAGATGGAAAGGATCCCCAAGTACTAGTAGGGGACAACAGCATAACATTAGATTTTTAGAGAGAGAATGATTTACTTTGCATTTTAAATGTTGTTTTTAATGAGTTGAATTCTTGGAGATTCAGATATTCGCGGGTATTTTGGGGGGTATTTTTTTTTTTCAGTGCGGATGACGAGCCCCTACATGTTTTTTAAATCATTAGTGATTTTTTAATGCGTTAGGTGATAATGAAAGCGTAAATCTTAGCTGGGGTACAAGTAGTGCTACCACCAGGACCCCAACCCCATTCTCAAAAAATTGGTAAGTCATCTGGGATTATTTGAATAGTAAAATATATAGTTTGATATTGTCAAACATGGCACATAAATTAATATCATTAGAATTATAATTTATTGTACATTATTTTAAAATATTAAATTATTAGTGCGCTATCAAACAAACCTTTAAATTTCAAGCTTGGTACTTATTAACGAATAAGAGAGAAGAGTCTAACTTTGAAATTCCAAATTTGGTCAATACCTTAACAAAAAAGAGAGGAGATTAACTTTCAAATTTGGCGAGCCATCTATCCTACTTGCCTCCAAATTAATACATAGTAAGTACTCTCTCTTTCTAAATTTAGCTTCAGCTTTATTCATTAATGCTTTATCTTTTTGTTTTTTTCTTCTTCTTTTTTTCATCTATTTGGTCTATAATTAGGGTTTATTTATTTCTCATATTCTTGATTGCCATTGTTCCCATGTCTCATGCTTTTTTTACAAAAATTGGGATGCTATTAGTTTTGTTGTTATGTATATGATATTATTAAGCCAGATTAAGGGCTAGATACGTGTCATTGGGACCCTATTGCTTATTGCTAAACTATAAAGATTGTAGGATAGGTAACTTTATAAACAATCCATTTTAAATTTGGTATTTTCCTCATTTTTAGGCACCTTAAAACTTCTACAAAGGCCTTAGGAATACTTGGTGAAACCCTTGAGACTATATTGTCCTAGAAATAGCCTGAACCACCAACCTTGTGGTCTATAGTCCCTAAACTATGGTTCCTTATTCCATAGGATCACCTTAAAAATTGAAAATAAATAAATTTTAGAGATAAGGTAATGTTTTAAATTCGCAAGTGGGATAATAATCATCCAAAATCGCAAGCAATATCACGAGAATTGAAATATCAAGATTCTTGCCATCTTTGACCCAGACAACACGATTCGTGTCGTCTAGGTGGATTTGACCAAAATAACATGATACGTGTCGTCAAGATCACCCAGCGCCTGAACATTGTGCCTGGGTCGTATAAGGCCCAGATGACACGATTCATGTCGTCTGGCCCAAAATGACTCAAATGACACAGTTTGCCAACTGAATAGGATAAAATGGTTTGTGTTATCTGGTCAACTGACTTAGATGAGACGATTATTGACCTAAACGACATGGATCGTGTCGTCTGACCCTTTAACATCCATAATTTTAAAATTTGAGTTGAATAGATTGGATAAGCATCCCAAGCCATTTTCAACCACTCAGAGGGGTTTTCGAGGGAGAGAGAGAAACATGTAGGCTAGTCACCTAAATTTGACACTTAGATTAGAAACTAAACAGAGAATAAGCATTTAGGTCCTTGTAGCAAAACCCTATTTTCCATCCATTTTCAGTCACATTCAAACTATAGTCAGCTCTAAAGAGAATAGAAAGGGACAACAGTGTAAATACAATCGTGATCTTGATACGAGCAAAGATTCGAGCTTCAGGTACCCCAGGCCAACTGACCTGGGCAAGTAAGTCTCCACTTTTTCTCCCTACTTTTAATCATTTTAGTTAAGCATCTTTATTTATATTTGTTAGTATTATGACACATTGGCTATGTTGGCTCTGCCGATGATCTACGGAAAGATCTATTCACTCAAATAGAAATAGTATTTTGGGCTTCCCCGGTCTGTGTGTGAAAATGGTTGATAACATATCATGCAGGTGCAAATGTGTGAAGAGAATATGACAATGAAGCAATAGGCACAATAAAAGGGAGATGAGTGCTAGGTACGATTTGTACCAAGTGAGGTGTGTCTCGAATCAAAGGTGACTCGATCGATGGCACAGTCAAAGTGAGGGGTGTAGGTGACCCCCAAGATTGTATAAGGTCTAGATAGTGAGCACAAGGTACAATATGTGCCCAATGGGGTGCGCCCCAAGTCAATGGTGACTTAATCAAGGCACAGTTAGAACGAGGGTGTAGGTGACCCTTGATTATTTTTTTTATTATTATTCTTATTTTTATTTTTTTACTCTATTTTTTAATAAGCACAAAGAGGATTGGGAGCTGCTGAATTATAATAAAAATATAATTAAAATTGCCAAAATATGAAGAAGTATAAAAACCTCCTCTCTCTTTTTTTGACATATTTCTCTATTCCAGATACCAAAAACCAGGTGATAGAGGCCCAGGTCACAAATCGTGTCATTTATGCCTTTTGACCTGGACGACATGAATAGTGTTGTTTTGAAGAAAACCCTATTATCGTCTGGACTAGTTATAGAGATAGATGAAAATCTTGTATTTATTTTATATATATCATGTATAGAAAGTTACTTACTGTAACTTATCTTGTTGTGCAAGTTATCTCTGGTTGTATTATATAATATATGGTTGTATTATATAATACATGTTTTGTATTTGACCTAGTTAGGGACCTAGTCAAGTCAGAGGTCCCAAATCAGAGCACTCTCACTATTTTATGACTTTAGGAGCGGAAAAATAGGGAAGCGTGGAAAGAAGAAATTAATTTTGGCACAAGAAATATGTTGACGACCCCAAGGTAGATGCCAAATTGTTTACAATACAAATTTTAGAGATTTTAAATTAAAATCTCCTTAATCTAACCACAAACTAGTTAATTAAAAGTAGTAAAGGAGTCGGGGGGGGGGGGGGGGGGGAATCAGTCAGATTATGACCTAGAAGTTGATCTATTCCAGTGAATATTCCTTCTCTCTCTTTCTCTAAAACTCATTCTCTATAAACTCACTTTTTTCTCTCTCTAGGAATCCAATATCTCTCTCTAAAAACCCATATCTCTCTAAAAATCCAATCTCTCTCTAAAAACTCATTCTCTCTCTGGAAATCCAATCTCTTGCTCTCTCTAAAAACCTAATCTCTCTCTCTCTCTCTCTAAAAATCCAATATCTATTTCTAAAAAATATTAAATTATATTTAAATATTAAATTTTCTAAAAAATATTTTAGCATATATTTTTTTTAGCTTATTATAAACAAGAAAAATTTGAAGAGAGATTAAAAAAAAAAAGATACGGAAAAATAGGCTTTTAATGGGCCTGTCTAGGCCCAAGCCCACTCCAAGGAGTACCCAGACCAAGCCTGAATGGTAAATTTTCAGGTCAGAACGGGTCTTGCCGGTCCGGGCCAGGCTATTTTTGAGTTTGTCGGACCTCGGGTCCTACCCCCACCGAATAAAACCACCTCAACATGAACCTCATATGCTCAACCTAGGGGACATAAGCATTGCATAAGACCGTGGGATCCACAAATTGAAGGTCTGGCTCTAGATCCATGCTAGGTGCAGTTCAACTTCTTGGCGTATCCAACATTTTGAATGAATGCTGGAGTTCAGTCAAAAGATTGACTATGAGCTCCTAATATTTGTTACTGAAAAAGCCCACGGAACAGTGTGAACAAAATAAACAAATTTCCACTTGCAATCACTCGAAAATCACTGAGGACCGATTTTGGGCATAGGAACAAGGTCATAGACCATTCATGCATTTAATCATGTAATATTCCTTAATATTCAATAATAAAAAAAAGCATGTAATAATCCAAGACCAGTCTCAAAGTAC
Organism: Amborella trichopoda; assembly: GCF_000471905.2. The sequence continues at coordinate 1,921,322 of NW_006497781.1, forward strand.
CAAATTTGAAGGTATCAATGCCTTAGAAAGAAAAGGGACCAAATTTATTAATCTAAAACAGTAAAAGCAATGGAAAACCAAACATTTTAGCATCAAACTCACATTACCCACTTAGGTCGACCAATATGTGAACATAAAGCATTAATGCCTCCAATTCCAGCCCTCTTCTGGCTGCATGTAGCTATAGCAACAGTTTCATGTACATGATTATGTGAACCACAGGGGTCGAACTCTACGAGGCAGATGTGAGATGCCAATCTTGACCCCACAAACCCAAAATGCTGCATTGCTCACAATCATCTTTCCTACCAACATAGACCATGTGCAGATTATCATCATCGTTCCATAGAAAAAATTGTTCTTGACTGTTAAAGTAGCAGAGCGCCTCGCCCGAAGAATCTGGCAACAATCATCTTTCCTACCAACATAGACCATGTGCAGATTATCATCATCGTTCCATAGAAAAAATTGTTCTCGACTGTTGTTATGAACCTTTATTCATATCTGATGTTCATGGAGAGGTACTGTACTATCAAGTGAAATACAAACCCATTTATAAGAACTAAAATGATCAACATACTATTCTTTCTTTAATTCACTCACTTTCACGATACACTTCATTTTGACTAAATCAACTGTGAAAGAAGATAATGAAAATAAATAAATATTTGTGCAAAAGCGGTTAGGCCAGCCTTATTTGCTCTACTTCATCACGTTTGTGTGGTTGTTCCAAAAGAATCCTATATTTTTACTTGTCCAAGGGAACTTCTATCCTCTGCTTCCTGGCATCCACCAAACATACTTACATGAGGTAACAGCCCCCCTATTTTGAGTAAAGTATTTTTTTATCGTGTTAATTTCCTCATTTGTAACTTGTTGATAATAAATGCGCCCGACATATTTTTTCGATCATTTTTTCTTAACAAGAACCATATTTCCAACAAGGATCTCGTTCCTATGGGAACCCAAAGAAGACATGTTGAAAGAATGAAATGTCTCAAATACAAAAGGATTTGACTAATTTTTGTTGCTTGATCTTCAATCATTGAGGTTTTGAATGAATATTGTGCTCTAAATCACCCAAAATATACTCTTGCAATCTCTATTGATAGCTCACAACAAATCCTATGTATGTGATATCTCTATTGATAGTTCTCATCAAATCCTATTCGTCTCTCCCTTAGAACATATACGCCAATGCTAGATGAGGTTTGGACCCAAAAGCATGTTGAAATCCTTAAGTTACCAAAAGTAATTCCAGTTGAGTTTAATCAATGGATAATCAACCACTACTGTTGATATAAAGCACAGAAGACCATAAAGCCATTAACAGAAATATATAGGCACGAATGTCCAAGCGTTTAAAAGTTTTGAAAATGACTTAATTGGCATTTTATCGACTATAGATATTAAAGAAGCAGACTGCGCACATGCCCGAGCATATCATTGAGAGCAACTATCAAAATGAGTGATGAAATGAAGCAAAACACACATGAACTGTTTCTTTTGCTTTATTCTTTGGATCTAGCCTTCCTCTTGTCATCTCTCTGCCTAGACATTCCTAAAGAAAAAAATTTAAGCCTTCCGCACAACTATGGATCACTTCCGAGTTCAGGTCTAAGTTTTAATGTGCATTGCTATTGAAAGTGACCATATAGAACACGCAAGGTACATGCTATTAACAAGTTTTTAGAAAATATACCAGCGAGTCTACCTAGAGGTGCCACTTTACAATGCAAAAAAAATAAAATAAAATAATCACGAATCAAGGATACAAATTGAATCAAGAACAACGGGAAGTCTTTTATCATGATAAGATATCTCAAATCATCTTTAAAGGACTTTAATACACCTCACTCCGAGATCAACTACCTCAATGATGCACTAATAATAATCCTACTGAATCTCCTTAAAATGGGAAGTTAATGGCAAACCAAGAACACTAAATGGGGTCGAAGGAGCAAACCAAGCATGCATCACAAAGGAACAACGCAACACAAGTTAGGTCGCACCACTTAGCTCAATCACAAGAGCAACTCTAGGTTCCTTGGGGGCATGCTACCATAGGCTCTCATGTGTAAAGCGTGGCTCCCCCTTATGGGCAAGATAGAGAAAAGAGAGAGGGGCACGTGGAGCAATGAGATAAACTCTTAAATAGTGATGTATCTAAATTAAGGTTTATCATTTTTTTGAAATTCAATCTGGACCGTTGGTCTCCAGTGACATGTGGGATGAAGGGAGGCTTTTCGCCTTAGTCATCCATTCCTTAATCAGCCATCATAGTAGAGGGAAGGATCTAAAAATTTTATCCCTTAGTGTCCTGAACACATTCTTTTTCTAAGAATTTCCAACAACATACAAAAGAAAAATCGTGCATTCTTTCCCTTTCAATTTATGAGAATCACGTGGAATGACCCCCATAAGTCTCCATGCAACTTTTATATTTTATAATTTAACTTCAAAGATGTTAATTTGTCCATACAAAAATAAAAATCACCTAAAAATTACCAACTCAAAGACAAATTTTGTAATAATAATTTTACCCCTGTGAACCTATGAATAGTAAAATAAAAAAACCCTAGAATCCCTAAAAAGACTTAAACACCCAAAAAACCCTAAAACTATAATCATAATATATATCATTTGAAATTGAATAAAAATTAAGAATAAATATAATTTTTCCCTCCATCGCAACATCTATTATTTTTTCAATGTAAAAAAACAATATGGAAGTTAAATAATGAAAAAAAAAAAAAAGTATTTAAAGTTAATGACTCATTTGCAAAATTGTCTAGCTTTGTTTTGTTAGTCCAATTAGTCAAAATCGGCCAATTCTATCGATCAAAACATTAAACACTAATTTTGATCAAATCTCAATCAAACACAATCTTAATTTGGACTCCACCAATCAAGGCAGTCGTCGCCAATGCGATTAGTTGGCCTGGCGAATCCGTTTTAGTGTGATCTTGATACCATTGGCTCAGAAAAATGTCCCTTATGTTTGAACTTATACTTCTTCTTCTTTTTTCTACTTTTTTCCCTACGGGAGCCCATGTTTTTTATATATAGCAAAAGAGAGAGCTTAAATAGCGAATATTTGTGTAAATTACTTAAAATAACCTGACTAGCAGTCCACTTTTCTAGTAATCAATTTAACCAGGCTTTTGTTAATTTTAAAGTTCATTTACTATGGCACAGGTTGTCATATATTCCAATGTTTTCCTTTTATCCACAGATATCAACATAATTTTATCCCTTGCCGTCCTGGAATATCTTTCATGTATGAGGATGATATTTCATGGATCAAGTCAAGGAAGAAGACAAAATGAGGGATGCCACCAAATTCAAAACATCCATCCCCATCTCCACACACCACCCATATTGAGGATGGACTGGCCTCATCTAATATTATCTACAACTTCCCATAATACCCTCACTCTTATTAGGTAGTTTCATCCCACATCATTCTAGGCGTTTATTCACTTGGCGCTGTATCTTCATGATTCCATGACCTAGAAACAGGGCCTACGTAACGGCAGCCACCGTTATAACATGCATTGATCTATATTTTGTCACCAAGTAAAAAAGTAAGTGTATATTTTGTCACCTAGTAAAAAAGTAAGTGTATATTACCCCGTTATAGGATATCTGACTCCTATAGATACGGGTAGCAATGGTTCCGACCAGACCTGGGACCCGACCGGTAGAACCGACCTCGGGTTCAGGTATGGGTCAAATTTTTTGACTTAACGGGTTGAGTCCAGGTCCAAAACCTGAATCTAAACACTATTTAGGTCCGGGTCTGGACCCAGATTACTTGTACCCATAAACCAAGATAAAATATTTTACTTTAAACCCTATTCGTTTGAGTGTATTAAAAATCGTATACAATAATAGCTATTAAACTACAAATCAGACTCCTTGAAATATAATGAGCTACTGGCAAGTGATTGTGACCTTGTTTTCAATAATATGGGTACATGAGGGCTTAAAAAAAGGCAAAAAAAAAGAAGAAGTTTATAGTCACAAGATGGCAATGGACCCAACCAAACCCAGGACCCGACAGGTCTGGGTATGGGTCCAGGTCGGGTCAAAGTCCAAAACCTGTACCCAAATGCTATTCAAGGCCGGGTTACCTGGATCCAACCAATTGCCACCCCCACTTATAGATCGCGAGTAGTGACAACCTTTTCAAACAAGGAGTATTCTAAGAGACGGTTTACTTTCACGCAGAAAAATATCATAATCATCGGAGCTTTATACCAACTATTTGGGGTCCGCTTCAGTTATTCATGTAAAAAAATTTAAAAAAAAAAAAAGAATAAATATTTTGACATTCATCGTCCCCACACAAAGTCGGAGAAAAAATTATCTCGATTTTTTTGCACGATTAGTGATTAATCTGCCATATCTGCCAAAGCCAGTAAAGCAGTAAAGCGGTTTCCCTTTCTTAAAGCATTCGCATGAGATGGATCGCTTTACCTCGGATATACCTACTTTCTAGTTCCATTTGTGCACTTAAAACTCGAAGAGAAACCTCATTAGAACCAAATGCTAAAAACATTTTTTTTCTTACTAAAAATTTCTCTCCATATTTAGGTGGCTTTGGATAATTTGAATTTGTGTTGGATTTGTATGGCATAAATATCATCAATCCAACGAAGGAAAGTTGTTTCACGCGGGCTGGACCGCATTTCTACATGCGGTTCAGAAAGTGTAAAGCATCCATCTTAAAGATGAATGCAAGTAGGTGCTCCATATAAAAACAATGGAAATTAACCGTCCAAATTTTTTTTACTAGAATTATTATTTTTAATTTTTAAAATTTATTTATCTTTTCATATTCATGATCTCTATGTTAGAAATTACATGTCTTTAAAAATTAAGTCTAAAATCCATCTCAAAAATAGATTTATTAAAGGGATTATATACGATGAGACTATTTATCTTTAGTACAAGGATGTCACAATTAATTCTAGCATTAGATGTCCAATTGGATGGCTTGGGGTATGTCATGAAATTCAAGAAATTTTTTATTGGGCTTTGAGTTTCGTCACAAATACACTTACAACCATTTGATTTTAAATTTGATAGACAAAAATGGTTGTGACATATTTGTACTAAAAGTAAATAGTCTCTTTATATACTTTTCCTTTATTAGAAAGCCCGCATTTCTACATATGCAGGTTTGGCCTCATAGAAACCAAGTCCTCCAACAAATGCAACAAAATATTTATATTTGAACTTCAATAGTTCATCATTGTATTCCTTGCCTATTATTGCCTTTATGTTTATTCTACCCATTATTGTGGCCAGTTTGCAATAAACGCCAAATAACTGTCAGGAAAATACCATATAATTCCTAGATAATCGATTTGTTGGTGGTGGACGTAATGGATTCAAATGATCTTTCAGGATATTATGAAATATCATTCCGTATTTTGATTTTTGAGAAAAAAAATAATACCATGGTAATTATAAGAGTATAGATCCCATTAAAATGAATCAAAATAAGATGTGATCCAATTTTTGTGAAGAGAATTGATGCAAGGGTGGAAAAGGATAGAACAATGGAGAAACATTTAGGGCAATACAAATCCAATTAAAGAGCAGAACAGTTCCCCAGGTCCCAAGTTTCGAGGTTTCCTCTTAGTTTAGCAACTTTCAGAACTGCCCCACAAATACTGAGTTGTAAAGGAAGCACGAGAGGAGGAGAAATCAAAACCTTATATGCTCCCCCGGGTGCATAAGGTACATTGGGATAACAGTTTCTTGAGGAACCAAATTTTGGGGACGCTACCTTACCAGCTTAGCTACTGACCTAAAACAAATAAGAAATACAAAAAAAAAGTGTACCCATTTTATGAGTAGTCGTAAATAATACATTTCAATAATGAAGGTAGACCTTACAATTTTTGGTCAATCAGATTAGGTGTTAAAGAACTCAAAACTTTTTTCTTTGCTGTTCAAAAATAATGATCCGGTGATTATAAAGTGGATTAGAAAATTTCCTATCGCAAAATTCTAATGGGTAAGTCTTCCACTAGAGGGAGTAAGTCTATAGTATGCGCTACCGGGGATGTGCTATACGCTCTAAGCGCGACTTTTACATATATGTTTTACTATGTCACACACGTATATGCATATGGATAAGATTTTATTAGGTCAGCCGATCCACCTATTCAAGTGCGATCTTCTTGGAAAATTTATTTTAAAGATGACTTAAAAGTTTACAAGTTTATAATTTCGTTTGAGTGAAAAAAAAAAGGAAGAAATTTTAAATATTAAAATATGAGAAATTTTGTTTTTGGATCATTCATCGTCGTTCAATTTAGGGAAAATTATGGATACCCCACGATACTTTTAGTATAACACTATAAACCCAATCAATATTTTTTCTTGCTTTTATCCCCAATCACTATATATATATATATATATATATATATATATATA
>NW_006497781.1:1947291-1959009 GCF_000471905.2 Amborella trichopoda
AAATATCCCTGAAAGTTTCAGGGGTATTTTGGTCAATTTGTTTTTGTGAATTATTTTTTAATATTTTCATTAGGTGCGCCTTGATGAGAAGAGTGGACACCCCAAATTTTATGTTATTTGGGTTTGAATAAAAAATATTAAAATCATATTACGAAATGCAGTCGTGATCGTCAGATCAGCTCAGATTATTGGGCTTACACTATTCCATTAGCCCATGGGCTGATAACTTCTTTTTCCATATATATATATATATATATATATATATATATATGTATATATTGGCGCTGTAAAAACTATACAAAAGATAGAAGTTTTAGTTGAAAATGGAGCTTTTATATTCCCTATCATTAGATAGTGCCGCACTTAAAAACAATATCAAATTAATTTTGGGATTAAGGAAATCATAGTTATTGAAGCATGACTAGGAGTGATGACGAGGGATTATCACATGCTAGAAGCTCCTTAGGTTGGGAGTGCATTCAGTACAATTATTTAATTAATATACGAATAGTTTTTATCAATTAAAAATCCAACAATCCATGGAATGTAATAAAAACTCGTACACAACAATTAAAAAAGGAATTATAAAAACACCCCTAGGAGTGGAACTGTGTAACATCTCAGGATGTCTTTTTGATCTATTTCAAATAGCCCATCATTCTTTCGATCAAATCTCAAATAGCCCATCAAATGACACATCATTATAGGCTTTGAAATTTATCAAATCACACCTATGGTGAATTGATAAATTTCCCTTAAAAATAATTATTTATTAATTAATATTTATTTAATTGATAAATAATGTTTTATATTTCATTTGACATGTAACAATAATCCGACAAAATACAATAGAAAAATATTATAATGAGGCACATTGGGATAACTGATAAGTGATAACAATATAAGGGAGCTGATTTTTTTATTGATAAAATCTGGTTTACTCCAAGACATAACAAGCTGCTTTATTTATGATTTTACCGTTTATAACCTCCAAAAGCAATATTTAAAGAGTATGATTACAACTAAAATCCAAATGAATCATCTTCTAGGCCTCTTGTTCCTCCTTCGAGCAGCTAGGACCGATCCTTAAAAGTGGGATTGAGATCCCAAAATGTTTAAAGTACAATCCCATTAAGATCCTTTTCGGTGAGTGCTAAAGCCCGATCTTAGAGTGGGAAGGACACTTAGGTTGGGAGATCCCATAACTATGAAGGAATAGATGATCTATGTGAAGTTAAGAATTAGTTATTGTACATAATACCTTCTTCTTTATTATTCCTCTAAAAGGGATGGTGCAAATAAATGTAAGTTTAATCAATGTGCTATTAATCTATTAATTAATATTGTTTCCTTGAAAAGAGCCCCTGATATAGACATTATTCCAGAAAACCTTAAAGCTAGGGAGTATTTTTGACCAAAACACTGACACAGGTTGTTTGGAAACAAAATAGTGGTTGTTTAAATTGAATGGTGTTATTTTAAAAAATAATACATGTGAGTAGGGGAATTTTAAAATATAACAAACCTGTGTTCAGTAGATAGTACTGCGTTAGTAAGCAATGCTTTAGCATAATGTGAGGGTAAGGACTTGAGTGGAAATAAAAGAAATAAATGAATGATTCTTCTTTACTGCTGTATTCATATGTTGCTTCATTTATTGATATTATTTATTTTCACACTGCTTGTTCGTTCCCCACATTTGTTAGTTACATGATTAGAGCAAACTTAATTTTATGCCTGATCAGAGTTCGCCATATGCAATGTAGGTTGCACCATATGAGCGACCAGCATTGAGCAAAGGATTTCTACTTCCAGAAGGTATTTTCTGCATTTATTTTATAGGAACAAAAAGAAGCTTATTAAATCTGCAGTATAGCGAGTAATGCGGTGGTGAACATGTTTGAATTTCCTTAGTTTGGTGAGTACTTCTCTTTTATTTTTTTGACTAGTTATTACCATCAGATAAATATGTATAAACTGTATATGATGATCAGCAATGGGGTCCCTCCTGTCTATCAAGGTTTTGCTATTGAGAAAAGGTTTTAGAATTACATGTTAGTAGGTTACTGATATGGACTTCCTACATTGGTTTTCTCATTTTTTTCCCTTAAGACCTTAGAGTTGCAGAATGTCGATTATATTGTCAAGGAAACTGTTGAGCTGCATTTTCAATTATTAGAATTGTGTTCAAAACTTACTTGCAGGAATCTTGCATATAGGAGGCACTCAAGTTCCTAAAATTAATGTTCCTGAACTTTTGATAACCTTCTTTTGCAAGCTCAACTGGAGCCGAGATTGAACCATTAGCAATCTCGAAGATTCTAACACTAGGGTCCTAACTTCCCTGCAATATTGACTCATAAGTGTGACACATGTGGCAGGAGCCATGCACATGCAACTGCAGAATGTGATGTTGCATGCTGAACTGCTGAAGAATGCAGTGTTTCAGGTTCATCTGGTTTTGAAAATAGTCCAGTCCATTCTTGTCTAGTTTCAACTGTTGAATGTTTTTCGATATTAGAGTTTGAATACTTAGATTTGGGTTTCCAAACACTCTGGTGTCATTTCATTTAAGAAACAGAGAACATGGAATGATTTTTCGTCTAAGTTGTGATGTGGCCAATGTGGTTTATGTACAACTCAATAGAGGGACAAATTGACTAAAATACCCCTTGTTCCAGATCAACTAAGATGCCCCTGCTTATATGTCAGTACCTGTGAAATATTAATATTTTATTCAGGATGAGTTTTTTTGGCACCAAATGTTGAAGTGAGGTTGCTTGAGAGAAAGCATGACGCCAATTCTTTCCACAAAACTGAGATCGCACAAATGAGGCATGTCATTAGGAGCATAAAGATATGTACTTTCTATGTGTTGTTATGTGGTGGAAGGAGATTTTTAAATTCTTCCAGGAGTTGTACACTGTCAACCCCTTCCACTAGGGATGTTATTGAGTTTGATTGTGTTCTGTCGAACACAGTTGATTGCTTTTTGCGTGTTGAATTAGAAGGCCCTGGGCCCATTTAGTCACACCCTAGCCTTGTCCCAATATTGCTGGGATATGTTAGAGGGTAGCATTTTGAAGGTTTCTGAAGGGTTCCATGAGAAGGTCCAGTATTAAGGGATGAACACCTTCTTTGTCATTTTCATAGACACTGGAAGCCGTTGTTGATGTTAGCGATTTTTGCCCTATTGGTTTGGTTAGCAAGATACACAATCATGTAGCACAAGCCCTGTCCACCAGAATTGGGGAGGTTTTGTTTGTTGTTTCCCTTTTCAAGGGGCTTTTGTCTGGGGAGTCCTTAGGTTTCAAATGGGACCATTTTTACGTTCGAGCGTTTGAACTTTAGGTTTAGAAGAGAAACCCCCTTATGATTCATGAGGATGACATAGATAAACCGTAGAGTATGACCATTTGGATTGGATTTCTTGATATCTGAGAGGATGTAACAATGGCAGATGGAGGTGGTGTGGATCAGCTTGACTTCAAGCACTTGATTTGCTAGTTGATTTTTGGGAACTCTCTCCCTAGGATCTATCTTGGTCTTCGCCTTATGTTTACTAGTAAACATAAAAAAGACCTAATAATGGAATGTTTCGAACAAATATTGGCACCTTGAAGAATTCACTCTCTTTGGGTGGAATAATGGCACATATTTAGCATTTAGGTCATGTGCAGTTCATTTTACAAGAGGAGTTTGGAAAGATGTCCAGAGGGGGTCAGGTGGAAGTTCATTATTTCCAATTATACATGTATTTGTGAGTTTAAAAAGCAAGGTGATACGAGGACAAACATACCTAGCGAGGTTCTTTTGGGTCAGTAGTTATGGCAATTTAGGTATGATGGTTTGGGTCTTGGAGTAGACTTGGTTATTTCTGACAAGGTGTGGGGCCTTCAAGGTGTAGTATGATTGTGGGTTGGGAGTTTATTGGGGAAATTAATTACCAGGTGGAAGATGGGGAGTAGGTGCTTGGGCAATAATCTAGGGGATATTTGGATTGGGAGTTTTGGATTTCAATGCTGGAGTTTCAAAATGTTTTCGGTAACGTGGAAGCAACGATGTCTGGTGGTCATATTTTTGCGAATCTTCTAAGGATTAGGAGCTTGGGGAGTTTTCTAGTTTTGATAGGTAGGTTAGAGGTTTTTTCCATCCCCATGATAGGTGTCTTTGGAGAATTTAGATTTGGGATGGTTAGAGAAATTTCCTAGTTTGATCATTTTATTTTCCATTCTCATTGACAGAGTCCTTTGTGTTCCTGGTCCTCTGGATGAGAGTTTCCTATACCACTTGGTTTATTAGTGATTGGCATGCCTGGACAAGATCTTGACAGTGGGACAATATTTACATCATGTGCAGTGAGATTGCTGAAGATATTCATCATCTCTCCTCACTACTTGTAAGTTTGGTACATAATTACAAGAATCTCTTGCCAAAGGTCGCGATTCCAATTCGGAATTTTTATTCTGCGATTCCGACAAGGAATCTTCAAGGAATTCATTTTTGTGAAATTAAGAGTATCGATTCCTTATTTTAGAAATCTCAATTCCAACACTTATAGAATATTGTTTCTAATGTTTATTGATTCTTCATTCCGCAATTTTTGGATCTTGATTCTACATTTATTGGATCTGGATTCCACATATAATGATACTCTCTCCATCAAATTAGAGACACAAACATAAGGCTATGTACTACAAAATAAACAATTCAAATTCTATGAGAAGCATCAAATCAGAAACTCAATTACGAAGATATTGGAATCTCGATTCCATATATGAAGGAATCTCAATTTTATATGGGATGATTTCGAATTGGTAAGAAACGCTATTCCAAAGAGGACGGAATCTGGATTCCATATATGTAGGGATCTTGTTTTCATTTGGGTCGAATCTCGATTCTTATAAAGTAGGAATCTCATTTCCCCTTGTACAAACTTCATTTCTGAAAATAGGACTCATCTAGCCAGATGTGATTCCGTGATTTTGATTCCTAAAATGATTTAGAATCTCAGTGTTTCCAACAACTATAGTTTGGTAGATACGTTTCGGGCTTTGACTTGAGCACCTACTCTGTTGAGTGGGAAAATGTGCATCTGTGGTTCCTCTTACTAAAATTTGATCCTCATGCCCCTATCCACTATAACAGAGAAGATCCTTTTCAGTTGAACTCTTTTACCAAATTTCTGGGGGATTTGACTTGAACATAAAGTGAATAGGCACCTTGTGTGTCAGTTTCGATGGCAGGCTTTTCTATGGCTTTAACACAATAGCAGGTCCTTTAGACATGTTTAAAGCTATTGCAGTGATGATAACAGCCTGACTAGCTTGACTTGCATTCATCTCTTAGTAAATTATTGGTGTGGTCCTTTGGTAGGCAACTTGTGAGCACAAGTAGATGGGCCCACTATGAGGTGTATACTCCTTGGCATCTTTGAGCTTCCATGTCATTGGGAAAGTCAATTGAAAAGAGGAGTTTCTAGCAAGGAATATCCACATTTAAATTGTTGTTCTGATGTATGTTTTGATGTTTTGCTTCTTTCACTTCTGGTACTTTATGGAATGATTTGAATTCTTGAATGAAATTTGCCCATCAAAGTCAATACTTGATTCTTGTTATGGTCTCAAGTCTCTCTCTACCGTTCAATTCTAAGTTGAAGGGACAATGACCTCATATCTGTTATGTGAGAATGTTTACATTGTGAGCAGTGTTTACCAAAATGATTTGTTCGGTAGTTATTTACTGGCTACAAAATATCCTCTTTATATATTCGGTCAAAAGTAGCTGATAAACGTCTCTCAATGGGGGTTCATATGTATTCTGCTATCCACCGAATAATAATTTCAATATGTGCTTTGTGTGGAAATTTGCAGATCCGGCTCGCCTGCCATCATTTCATACTTGTGTTGGTGCCCATGAGGAGAGACTGACACCAAAATGGTATAAGGAACATGGTAAGCTTCTGTTGAATGCCCCATGAAAGGCTAGTTCTCACATCCTGTCTTTGTCAATGCCCTGTGATGATTCTTCGCTCCTAGTAAATTTGTTAGTCCTTTGTAATGGCATGCTTCTTTGTTATATCTGGTTGATCTGCTCCTTTTAGTTTACCACAAATATTATTGAGCTTGGCATGATAAAAGACAGTTTGCAAGTTAATAACATAGGTATGAAGAACATCCATCATCTTATTTCTAGAAAAGTAGGGACTTTCTGAGTTTCTGAACTTTCTATGAAATGTCTTAAGCTATTCGCAATGTACTGTAGAACCATAAATTGTTACATAATGTAGTACTTGGCAAGTTTCTGGTTTTCCATCTTTTTTGGGGATCAATTTGGGCCTGCAGATTCCATTGAGGCATAGGCTAAATAATACTTAGTTGGATGTAGTTTGCCTGCACTCTTTCTTCAGTCACTTTTAAAAGGGCTTTCTGATGAATTTGGTTTGTTGGGTCAGTATGTATGGTTTCATCCCTATAGACTCCTAGGTTGCAGTATGGTGTTCCGGTTGGTTTGAGTGTTTGGGATGTCTGAAATCCATAAATTTAATTAAAATGATGTACCTCTTTTACTTCTTTCTTATTCTGCAATGAAATTTACTGATCAGAGATGTAAAGGTTTTTGGGTGTTCATGCCTAGTGTTCTACTTCTCTCAGATACATTGTGAGGTGGCTGATCTCTCAGATTGATTGCAATCAGTGATCAGCTACATATCCAATTAAGATTGCAGCTTTATTTAAAGTTCTTTACCACAGCTGTGCTTTTCGGCTTGTAGGCTTAGGATGTGCTTTTTCAGCTTCATTTAAAGTTCTTTACCACTGCTTTGCTTTTCGGCTTGTAGGCTTAGGATGTGCTTTTTCAGCTTCTAGATAATCCTCCATGTCAAGTCTAGGTAAGCTTGGTTTTCACATGGCTGATTGAAAATTCAGACCTTCCGCTGCAAACCTGGTGTCTCAAGCTCACCCTTATACGAAAGCCTTGGTTTAGAACAAACATATCGCTGAGTAGCCGAAATATAGTACCAAAAGACCTGCAAATTTCTGCAATGGAAAAAGTCCCTAATAAATGTGTTTATGTTTATTTGAGTTTGTAAGGATTGTGGCAAAATTATGGCAATTTGTCGTGCAGAATTTTACTTCTTAAATTCGGGTACTTTGGAGGAAGGTTTGCAAGCTGAATTTTCTTTGAATTGATGCCATGCAAAAATCTAGGTTAGAATTATTCAGAGTTAACTAAGAATTTTCACCCTGTAATTTTTTTTCCTTCATTCCTTAAGGATTGAGTATGTCTGCCATATGATCTGATGCAGGGAGAGAATAAAACCGGAAAATTAACAATAAAAAGAAGGAAGGTTGAGAGAAAATACCCTCTCTCAAAGGTCTGCAAGGGAATCAACCCCCAAAACAATATCTTTCACGAGACCAATTTTTATTCAATTCATAGACTGCTTTACAATAAAGGGAAACCTCCCTTTAAATAGACTAAAAAACAAGATAAGCAAAAGAGAAAAAAAAACCTCCATGCACTCCCTTTTTTTTCTCTCTTTCCTATTTTCTCTCATCCCTATTTTTCTCTCTTAACTTCACATGCTAATAGATAACCATGTTTTTATCAAAGCAAAGCCTCCCACGTTTTACCCAAAGCCATGTTTTACTCAAAGCCTTCCTATTGTGAGAAAGATAAAACTCCCCTAATTTTAACCTTATCCTATTTACATCCCAAACTAACTAACCCAATGGATACAAGATAAACACAATATAAATTTATGCCCTCCTAATTGTCCGTGCGTACTCCCTATTCTTATCAAAAGAATAAAGATTAAAATAATCCTAATAATCTAAACTCACATAATTATTAAAAATCCCCAAAATATAACCCTTAATTAAAATACGTAAAAAAATCCAAATTAGGTCATTCCATGACTGCAACAATGTCCTCTGGTTGGAGAAAACTCGTCATTGAGTTTTGAAGAGGACTAAGATGAGATCTACATCAAACTCGCATCATTCTTTTGCCTTTTTCTCCTTTGGCTCTAAAAATATCAATGGTTGTGATACGTCAAAGAATGGATCAAAATTTGAAGAAAAAAGTATTAATGCAAATATTTCGAACTTAGCCATCCTTTCATCATTTATGGGCTTGTGATTGACATTGTCCTCAACATCCAACGCCTTCTCTGAGATAGGATTTTCCACATGATCCAACGTCTTCTGTGAGATAGGATTTTCCACATGATTTTCGATATGGGCATGAAACTTGATCTCAGAAATATCATTTTTGATAGGAACGATGATCTCAGAAATATCGTTTTTGATAGGAACAAGATGAAAGTCACCTCCTTCACCTTCATTGCCTTGATCTCCAACATTACTCTCCAAATTTCATTCACACTGAAGCTGAGCAAACTTGTGCGTGAGCTCTTCTACTCTATTAGCTAAAGGCAGGAGTTTTTCAACTTTCTCCACTAGGGCTTGAACTTTCTGAGTCAACAACTACAACTCTAATCTTTCAAGGGATCTTTCGAGGGGTGCCTCCTTCGTAACCCGCTCTGGTACCAATTGATGCAAATTGATACTCTGATACCAAATGATGCAGGGAGAAAATAAAACCAAAAAATTAACAATAAAAAGAAGGAAGGTTGAGAGAAAATACCCTCTCTCAAAGGTCTGCAAGGGAATCCACTCCCAAAACAATCTCTTTCACGAGATCGATTTGTATTCAATTCATAGACTGCTTTACAATGAAGGGAAACCTCCTTTTAAATAGACTAAAAAATAAGATAAGCAAAAGAGAAAAAAAACCTCCACGCACTCCCTTTTTTTTCTCTCTTCCCTATTTTCCCTCATCCTTATTTTTCTCTCTTAACTTCACATGCTAATAGATAGCCACGTTTTTATCAAAGTAAAGCCTCCTACGTTTTACTCAAAGCCTTCCTATTGTGATAAAGATAAAACTCCCATAATTTTGACCTTATCCTATTTACATCCCAAACTAACTTAACCCAATTGATACAAGATAAACACAATATAAATTTATGCCCTCCTAATTATCCCTGCGTACTACCTATTCTTATCAAAAGAATAAAAATCAAAATAATTCTAATGATCTAAACTCACATATTATTAAATATCCCCAAAATATAACCCTTAATTAAAGTACGTAAAAAAATCCGAATTAGGTCATTCCATAACTGCATCAAGATCTCTGTGCACAACTTTAAAAACTGGATTCAAGCAACTATTTTTTTCTTGATCTGCTAAGTTGAATTCAGACAAGTTGGTGAATTTGTTGAGGAATGTTCTGAAAGAAAGAATAAAGCTAATGAAGAAACAATTGATTAATTCTAATATATGTTCAGTTTAGAATTTGTATGATTAGGTCTTGAGCATGTTCCGAGGACTCAAAATGCTAATTAGGAATGGGTTTGAGAATTGTGGAGCATTGATTCTTTTAGGATATTACTTCATGACTATTGCTTTATGTGGCATTCATGTTTAGGGCACATTTGGTTCGCGTGAAGATATTTTCGTGAATATTTTCATATGAAAAACTTCCCTCATGTTGTTAGGTATAGGAATATTTTCACACAAATTAGCTGCCGATTAGGGTGCTTTTGATAACCTTCTCTAGGAAAATCCCTATTGCTGACCTTCCTAAAATATTAGAGGAAAGTGAAAATTGGTAGCCTGAAAGTTGGGAACCCTATTTGATAAACTGTGGTGCTTGTATTTTTATCTATTTGGCATTAGAAGAGTTGAAAACTACCTCTTATACCCTCAGAGCCCATGAAAGCAAAGTTTTCTTCAAGTTTGCCTTCTCATGGGATATCATTCTTATAAATAAACTACCCATTCAAAGAGAAATGAATAACATAAGCTTGGGAGCTTGACCAATGCTTTGTCCAAAGCATATGAACTGCCATGCCATCAGACCAATTGAGTGCCTCATTTTGAAACATTCGGTCTAAGCATTTGTACTTATGTGTCCATCAATCTTTCTCTTGTAAATATATTTAAATACTTCAGAGCATGGTTGTATGTAAAATTCATTTCAATGTTTTCTCAGTGTGTACGATTTATGCACATAACAATTGTTCCAAGCCCTTTTAAATCTATTCAAACTATGAAAATATATTAAGCATCAATCAATTACCAAACCATCACTTATCCATCCAAACTCAGAGTATGGCTGAGAATTTACCGATCTGGATCCGAAACTCGAAATTCGGATCCTATTTGGATCCAGGTATGGATCAAGATTTAGATCCAAAATTCAGATCTTGATCCAAAATCTAGATCTGAATAGTAATTCAGGTTGGATCTGGGTATAGGTGGATCCGATTTGGATCCAATCCAGTTTTTAAGATAATATATATTGTTATATATTTATTAATTTATATTTATAATATATAATATTTTTAACTTTTAAAACCTAATCCGCACCGTAGGTTTATGGAAGATGAACGGTGGGGATTGGATCCTTGCTTATTTCTCACTCTAAATGAAAATTTAGGGTTTCTCTATGACTCTTACTCTCGATCTGTAAACCCATCTCTCTCATATCTCTCTCCATTGAAGCCCATCTTTGATCTCTGCCCAAAATTCTCCAATTTGAGCTCCCTATCGGTTGAAGTTTGTCTTCGTTGTCTTCGAGAAGAGAGAGAATATCGCTGAAGCATGCTCTTTGTGGTGAGCCTGTTGGCTTTCCTTCTTCCTCTTTGCAATGCTTTCTCTCACTATTAGCCATTGAGGACTGGTTTTAGAGAGAGAAAGGAGGGCAGTGTTGCAGGAAAACGGTGGGGGGTGGGAGTTTTAGATTTTGGGAGGAGAGAGGATGGAAATAAAGATATGGGCTTTCAGTTTTAGACTTGGAATTTGGGAAATAGCATAAAGAGAGAGAGAGAGAGAGACAGAGAGGGAGAGAGATTCTTAAGAGCTAGAGAGAAAATGTATAGAGAGAGGATTTGGAGAGATGAAAGAGAGTGAAGTTTATTAGGGCAAGGCAGATTAATAAGGATGAGACAGGATAAAGATGGTTTGCCAGAGAGAGCAAGGCACTGTTGGGAGCAAAGTACTGGAGAGAGAGAAACCTGGATATGCTATAGGCCCAGGATAAGAGTTCAACAAATTTAAAGGCTTCAAATCGCTATGCATAATAAAGCAACCATGACATGCTTCAACCCCCTTCAAGACCTGAATCATCCATCTCTTCATCTCTGAAACGCTTATTCCTCCATTCCATTCCTTCTTGGCCTCTGTGATCAAACCAGCTAAATCCATGGGCAGAAACTGAAGAACAAGAATTGGGCCATCATGATCAGACCAGAAATACTCAAATAAGTTGGACAATGCTGGTGCCCCATGTAGGGTTTGCAGAGCTTGAAGATCTCTAATGGTAGATTGCTGGCCATGTATCTCTTTGAGGGCAACGATTAAGCAATCAAAGAGAGTTTGCTTTGTAAATGTTAGAATAGGCACCTGAGCCTATGGAATGGAGGATTTGGTAGCGCTGGGTGATTGTTGGGGTTCTTGGGAATGCTCCAGCTTCGGGACTCAGGTTCCATGGAGGTGAAAAAGGTGAAATCGAGAGAGAGAGAGAGAGAGAGAGAGAGAGAGAGAGAGTGTCTCTCTAGTAAAGGTTAAGGTTAGTAGAGAGAGAGTAGTAAGTAAGGTTAGGTTAGGTAAGTAATACTACTACTTATTCTTCTACCTTACCCTTACT
>NW_006497781.1:1994862-2032135 GCF_000471905.2 Amborella trichopoda
CTCAAATCCCGAGTTCACCTAGATCTGGAGGGCGAGATCGAGGCACCTAACCAGCTTGGCGACTCCACTAGAGACTTATTACCCTGTAGTCCGTTTGCTTTTATTTGACCAGTATCCACTTTTACTTTCTACATTAATTTCTATGGCATCTGGGTTGTTCAACCCGTTCATTCGAGTCGGGGACTTCCTTATCCCAACACTTGTGATTGTCTCAGATAAGCAAAATGCTCAAGCTTCATTCCCTGCTTTCTTGCTGAGTCGCGACTCACTGTCCGGCTCCCAGGTTCTTTCCTGGGTTGGTGCGAGAGGGGACTTGAAGGTCCCTGACTCCCCGCTTCCTTGCCCTGGTGGACCCTCCACCAAGGCCCCTTGCATTGGTAGCACATTTTCTACCGCACACAACACGCACCCTGCTATCGGCAAGTTTCTTGCCCGTCATATTGCTGAGGCACACCGGAAGGCTGACCCCACCACTTTCAAGAAAAGGCAAGCAGGTTGCCGTCGCATCTGATATTCACTGCAAGGCAACCCCCCATACTCCTTCACTATTTCGAGCCCCTACACCTAGAGGCTCAATAAACCGAGGTGGAGACCCTACAGCCTCTACCTCTCGCACATTCCTACCTGCTGGTGGTCTATCAACTAGAGCGACACCTCGGGATAACCTTCACGTCGGCTTGAGCTCACTTCCAGGGCATGTGCCACACATTTGCTTTCCATTGCTCGAGGCAGTGCTAGCTCTATGCCAGCTCGAGCACAGGGGGGTTGACAACTCCGTCCTCCCTCCCAGCACACACAGTTCTACTCTATGAGAAATGAGCTTCCGCCTCGTCCCTCACAGACACAAGCTCGTGGGTCTCGACCTCCCAAGGTCAAACCAGTTGATCGAGCCCGGGTTGACCCCCAAGTCACCTAGGCAACTAACAATAAAGGTGCACACTCTAGACACAGGCGGAGTCATGGACCAGCTACTTTCTCTGTCCCTCACCCGACACCAGGCAAGCACCTCAAGACCTGGTACTCATAGGTCTTCCCTAAGAGTACCATCTTGAGTCAGCCTTAGGTCAGCCGCGCACCCGGGCCTCACAAAGGGATTCGGGCCAGCGGCCTAATGTCAGACAGAAGCCTCCAGTCTCCAATGCAGAAACCCAGGCTGCCTTCTGTCCTTGGACCCCACTTCCTGCTCCAACTCATAGACATGGCCCTTGCATGTTCAAAGAAGGCAGGGTAGTCCAGGTCTCAGGCTTGGTTCTGGAATGAAGTCCACAACCGTCTCAGGATTAAGCAGAGAAGGGGCCTGTAGATCATGACTAAGAAACCTCTAAGGCAGTTGAGGTCACCACCCTTGACGACCTCTTGCCTCGTAACCCCTTTTTCCCTCTCTAAACTCTAGAACCTAAGCGAGTCCAAGAGTATTATTGGGTCGTCACTACCAAGAAACCATTATACCTAGACCTCCGAGAATCGGTCCTCACAAGATCAACATATAAGGCTCAAGTCTAGTCGGGGAAAGCTGAGCCCCTACAAACTGACTTGCCACACCTGACTCGCCAACCTCGGCAGTCCTCTACGCCACCCGGCTCTGACCTTCTAAAAGAAACAATCAGTTCCATGGTGATAGTGATCCAGATGACGCTCAGGAAGAGTGGATTAGTGGGTTTGAGGTAATGGTGCAATTCATCCTCAAGAAGATGGAACACTTAGAAGCCTCCAGATCCCCTTCGTCTCACCATGAGACTGATTCCCCGACTGGTGAGGACACAGTGCCCAAGAAAACTCCCCCACCGGCCTCCCAAGACAGTTTTGCCTCCCGCGGGGTCTCCCAAACCAACATAGATGCTATGGTGGCTCATAACCTCAAGAACAAAGTCCTAGGTATTCAGGAGGCGCTGCTCTACCATAAGCCATACCCCTCATACATTGATCAGGTGCCGTTTCCCCTAAACTATCAAAAAGGGAAAGTCCCCCTGTTCAACAATACTACATCCCCTCATCAGCATACTGCCCACTTCCAAGCGGCTTGTAGGGAGATGGCAACTGACAGACGACTTCTCCTTCATCAGTTCGTTGAGACTCTTGAAGGGCCAGCCTTCCAGTGGTATGCTCAGCTGCCCCCAAACTCGGTCCACAAGTGGCAAGAAATGGAGCAGCTTTTTTACGAGCGCTTCTATGAAGTCCAAAGGAACATGGAAACCATCGAGCTCCTCACATTGACTCAAGACCCTGGTGAGCCAGTTGTTCATCGCCCGATGGAGAGAGCTGACAACCTTTCATGCCACTCCCATGACAAAAAAAGAAGCTGTCCAGACCTGTATATGGAACATGCTTCCTGAGATAGCCCTACATGTTGAGGCCTCCAATCCACCCTCTATGTTAGAGCTCATCACTAAAGTAGTTCGTATTGAGGGATTGTCCAAGCACCATGGCAGCTCTCGTCATCAACCTTCAAGCTCAAATTCTTGCTCCAACAGTCGGGGCAACCAAAAGGCAGTGATCAACGCAACTATCACCATGACTGACACTAAGAGCGTGGATCCTCAAACCTTGGACCTCTCTAAGGCACAAACGCCTCAGGTCCGGGTGAAGCAGTAGATCTACAATGAGGTCCCCCTCCTAAAAATTCTAGTGAATTGACTTCTGGATCCAGCACTAGAACAAAGTTTACCCCTTCGACAAAGAGTGGACTCCTTCATTGCTTCGACTGCATCTAAAGTAGAATATGATCCAGTTGCCGGAGATCACCACTGTAGAACCGGCTAGGCAAGAGACAAATGAGAGGTATTGCACCTATCACAGGAGAGTAGGCCACCCTACTCATGACTGCTATAAGCTCAACGACACGATCGAAGCCCTTATTAACAAGGGTCAGATAAAGCTCGAAGAGTTAAAGAAGGCATTCAGGGAAATTGAGGCTTCTCATATAGTGACAATCCAAGAGGGTGATGAGGCACCCGCCGTCCTCTGCGCACTATTTTCTATAATGCTTGAGGAGGGACTCATCACATCGAAGCCGACAAGGCAACCCAAGTTCCTGCCTACAGGAACTGAGAACCTCTGGTGCGCCTATCACCTTGTTCGAGGCCATGACGTGAACGAATGTACCAGCTTCCATGAGATCTTGGCAAAGAAAATGCAGCAGTGCTAGGAAGTTCAAAGCAAGCTAGAAGGACGCCCTCAAGTCCCTCTTCCGCCTATGCAAGAAAACCTTCTGACCCTCTTTGAAGCAATGCTCCAAGAGAGCCTCGTCACTCCCAAGCCTGCCAGGTCGCCGAGGCGTCTTGCCCAGGGAACGGAGAAACTCTGGTGCCCTTATCACCTAGTATGGGGCCATGAACTCAAGGAGTGCTATAGGTTCGAAGCTATAGTCGCAAAAAATGTCCCGGAGGGCCACATTGGCTTTGCCGTCCTCCCAGAATGCTTCCAAGCCGTCGCTCCCGTTCGAGAGAAAGCCACGCTACAAGCCCCTCATGAGCATACACTTGACTCTTCAAAGCCCTTGACCTCTCAGCCCTGAGAAGTCTACCATAGGAGAAGCAGGCTCAAATCCCAAAAGCGTGAGGCAATCGATCAAGCTAGGGCTACTCACTAGCCCGATAGGGCGGTTCAGACACCTCCTCAGGGATCCAGAAATAGAAGGCAAGCATCCAGGTCAGCTCACCAAAGGAATCGTATCCCTCAGCCACCGGTCGAGGAAGAATTTCTTAGGACTCTTACTCCTCTGCCAACCTTATAGGACTTCATCTCAGGCGTAGCTCACCTTGTCCTTTCGTCAAATCAGGTGAACATCGTTGAGTCACCAGCAGCTCGGGATTCCTCCAATATGGGTGATGATGCTAAAAGGACCCCACAATGGTCAAAGCTGAGGAAAGACCTTAAATACCCTTGCAAAAGTCCAATTTCGGTGACGACGTAAAAAGCTGCTCGGAATGTTCTAACTCTTCTTCTCCTCCCTCCTCCTCTATTTTCTCCACAAGTGCAGCTAGACGGTGCCCAGACTTCGACACTCTAAATAGAGAGTTCGGAGGCACCAGCCTCACCAAGCCACAATAAGAGTGCCTCAGAGAGATGTTGGCCCAGGCAACTGGATTCTCGACAGTTTTCGATGCCTTATAAACCCGTGACAAAACAGAACCATCATCAAGCTCCTCTTCCAAAGAAACCTCCCATATGGTGCAGATCTTAGAAGTACCATCCAGCATTGGGCAAATGAGTCTAAGATCGGGGAAGAAGCTACAAACCACACCTCAAAAGCTTAAGGTCCTCAAATTTTCTGATCGTTCACTTTTCCCTAAGCCTAAACCTCAAAGCTCTACATCCCTAATACAAGTCCCTTTTACTTCCCCATTAACCCAGACCACACCGGCTGAACAACAAAGTCAGCCAGTGTCACAAACCAAAACCAAACAAAAGCCTGTTCTTAAGCCTACCCTACCACCTCCACCAGTGACTTGATCTAGAACACAAAAGACTAATGAGGATAAAGTGAAATACGATGTAATTGGCCACTTGAGAAAGCTTCCAGCCCTTTTAAGTATCTATGATGCCCTCCTACTATCTAAGGACTATCGTATAGATCTGGTTCAAGCTCTTTCCAACCCAGAGGTGTCCGTCACCGAAGTGGAGCCCATTGAAGTTGACCCAGCCATCCTGAGTGGGAGCTTGGCAATCTCTTTTTCCTAAGATGACCTTTAGTTGGGAGGAAAGTTCCACAATCACCCTCTCTTTGTGAATGGTGAACTGCATGCCTACCCTATCAATCGAATTATGCTCACCCGATTGGGATTACGGTTTGACGACCTCACTCCTACCATAATTATCGTGCAAGGGTTCAACCAATCAGGAGAGAAGCCAGCTGTCATAGTGTGCCTTCATCTCAAGATTGGTGACCTCAACGATTACGCTCAATTCTACATAATCGACAACGATACCTCTTACAACATTCTGCTTGGTCGCCCTTGGCTTCACGATCAGGGGGTGGTTCCTTCCATGCTCGACCAATGCTTCAAGTACAGCCGAGATGGAAGACAGCACATGTCTATGCTGATAAACAACCGTTCCCTATAGTTGAGACTCACTATGCCGATGTCAAGTACTATTTTACAGACCTTTCAGCGCTAGAAAAGTCAAAGGATGATGATTGGAAGCCTGTGAGAGAGACAGGACCCTCGCCTCAAGATGATGCTGAAGATCTGGGGTTAATGATCGTGGACATGTTCAAAGAAGAGGAAAAGCAGGGCAAGATCGTCCCTTTGACTCCGATCCACCCGAGTATACCTTGCCACCTCTCCGAGGTCATCGTATCTTCTTCCGAAGACAAAGCTTCCCTCTCTACTTCAAAATGACGAGTTGGAAGTAACGGCTGAGCCCGAGGAAGCCCTAGAGGTAGACCTTCCAACACCGAGGGTCACTTATACGTCGGACCAGCGAAAGGTCCTGCATATCCCCATTGCTCTTTTAAAAGCAGAATTGGCACGTCAACCTCTAAGGAAAGTACTCCAAATTCCATCCCCATTGAACAAGGGGATCACCAGTAGCCATGAGAAGGTCCTATATCTCTCAGAGGCACCCAAAAAGATACAGGTGGACAAGAGTCAACCCTCTGGTCCTCAGGAACGAGACCTCATGGTTGAGCTGAGAAGCGAGGTTCGTAGCCTCCAAAATCAGTTGGAGGTTATGTGAGTCGCTTCAAAGCATTTAAAGAGGTTCATCCTTGAGACTCAAACTTATGATGAGCTCAAGGGCATTGCACCTTGAATCGAAGCCAAGGCTCCCCCAGACTGGAGCATTTATAGCAAGCAGGCTCACTAAATCATGAGAACTATAAATTATGAGCCCCTGTCCAATCAAACACAAAGGGGTGAGGAAGAAGCTATTCCCCCATGCGAGGTTATCGAAGCCATGGCAAGTAGTCAAAAGACGAAGCAAGGAGTGGGATATCTTTTTTCGTCTCACTTGGTGAAAGGGAAGAAGCAATAAAAAAGAGAAGGAAGAATAAAAGAGTCGCACAACACTGTAAGCAAAAGACTGACATTTCATTCATAAATCAAAAAATTCATACAATTTTCAGCATTATCAATACCAAAGAATTTGTTTACAAAGAGTTATAAATGAGAGCGTTCACTCAAGCTTAAAGACTGAGCTTACAATAGTCCTGTTGTGTCCACTTGATGCCATCCTTCATAGCTGCCGCTTGAAGGGCAAACTTTATAACTAAAGGGGGGTGATCTCCGCGTACTAGTTGAGGTGAAAACGGGTCTCTTCCTATTTCACGGGCCATAGCATCCAAATCATTAATGTTCCGCTGAAGAATCGCCATGTCATCTTCATTTCAAAACATGCGATTTCTTTAGATATCAAAGGAACCTTTAAAGACAAGCTCTCAAATTCCAAGTGAACGAACTGTCGCATGAGCAAGTTCGTTTTAACGTTACCTAGGTGCACCACCGCAGCATGTGAAACAGTCAAAGGTCCAGGGAAGAATCTAAGTAAAGGCCTAACATAAGCTTATTTTTGAATAGAAGCTGATTGTTCTAAATCCAGAACTGCCCTAGCTTGTTGAGCCACTTCGGTCACCTTCTTTTTGAACAAGTCTGCACAAGGGATGTCGAAGTTTATGAGGTTGTCCATCAGCCTCTTCATCAAAAGTGAGAACGCGATCAACTCAAAGAAAGAAGCTTGGCTAAAAAGTTGATAAGCGACTCTGAGAAGATCATGCCCATTGTCCTTGGAGACATTACGAAGATTGAGCTTAGCAACCTGTACAGGGAAAGGCATCTTGGCCTGTGATATGACAAATCCACTGTGAGTGCGCCAAATGAGAGGATGAACAACTTGCCCCGAGGTGACTACAAAAGCTGTACCTATGATAAGTTTCCTTCAAGCAGGAAACATAAGTCCCTCTCACAAGGTTGCAAGAGAAATAGCCCCGTTGCCCATTTACTATCAGGTCGAAAAAAGGCACCGGCTCATCCTCGCCCCTAGAAACTGAGATGAAGGATGTGGTTCGTTCCCAGCAATGGGAGGCTCTTTGTCCTCGATAACAATAAGGTCCATTTTTGAAGAGACCTGCATTTTGGGAACTTTCGAAGCTTTGACCGATTGCTGGGAAGACATTTGACTGAGAGGCTTCCACCCAACCACTTGCTATGTGAAAAAACAAACAAGAATGCAAGACTATCACGGTTTCACGGCCAAGGAGCTAACGGCAAGGAGCTATCGCCGTCTGCCTGCTGAGATGGTATCGCCGTGCGCAGAAGGCAAAACTATTGCCGTCTCCCGACCAAGGGGGCTATCGCCATCTCGTGACCAAGGGGGCTATTGCCGTCTCGAGACCAAGGGGGCTATCGCCATCTTAAGACCAAGGGGGCTATCACCGTCTGCCAAAATAAAACACTTGATGCCTCCTGTGCGCCAGCTGTTTGCACACATTTCATGTACAGCGTACCATATCCCTTAAAACCTGAGCACGCCGCCTGATAATCGTGACGTGGCCCGATGCCGTATGTGTGGAAGGTGACCGTTTGCTGTCTCACAACCCTTCATCTTTCGATCATTGTAGGCCTGTGACACCTCGGGTTCTCGCCAACACTTCCTCTCCTTACCGGGAGTGCTTCTGTTCACCGAAAAGCCCTTTCCCACCTTCTACTCGTTACTAGAGTTCACGAAAAACTACCGAAATCCCCGAAAGCTTCCCTGAGATCCTACGGGCCTCCCCTCTCCCTATTTTTGCGATTCGACAGTTTGCCACAAAATCACCGAAATTCTGCTGAGTTCCCCGTGAGCCCACTATTGCTGTTCCTTCTTTCCCCCTGATAGCTAGAGGACCACCAGATTTGTCTGACTTCTTTGCAACTTCCCTTCAGCCATGTAACTGCTGGAGAAACACTCAAACCCCCGTAGAAGCACCTTTGCAAAACCTGCTAAGGCTTTGAGACACCCTTTTTCCCCCTCAGAGAGCTTCGACATTCCCCGAAAACGTCTGCAATCACGGTATGAAGCTTCGCAAGCTCCTGAAGCTCGTCAGAAAAGCTTATGAAGACCTTTGCAAATTTTGGCCGGGAAGTTCTAGCTGGAAATCTCTTTCCAGAAGCGCTGGCTCTCTCTCTCTCTAAAACTCTTCAACTGTTTTACCCTTCGATAAAACAGTAAAATGGGGGTTTTCCCCTTTTATACTCAGCAGTGCCGCAAACTTCCCTCGATAAATTTGAAAAGACGCTACAACCCATATCTTCAGAGTGCAACAAGACCTGGCCGGGGTGGGGCAAGCCCGAGACCCGAAAGGGCTATCGCCTCGCATAGGACGCTATCGCCACTCGCTGTATAAGAAGCCATCGCCACACGCCTTCGTCAAGGGCCATGGCCGCACGCCTTCGTCAAAGGCCATGGCTGTGTGCCTTCGTCAAGGGCCGTCGCCGCACACCTTCATCAAGGGCCATCAACACGTGCCTTCGCCCAGACGCTATCGCCATGTTTGTCAAGGATCTAACGTCGCTCTCCTCAACAAGTACCTAACGCCGTGTGCTCATCATCTTGCCCTAATGCCGTGTACGCCGTCCAACATTTACTGCCATGCGCACATCATGTCACTCCCATCTGGACCATCGTCCTGCATCCTCAAGAAGTTCATTCCCTGCACCACAGTCTCACTCCTCAGGGAGCCTAGTCTCCGGTGATGGATCTGCTCCCTATTAAGTCGCATTCCCTCACCTCAGCATCGGCCCATGCTGCATGACTTAAACTGTGCAGCCACAACGCAAACTATATGACCTTAAAATGTAGCGGAGGTCTAGTTGCATGACGCTAAACTGCTTAGTCCTTGTCGCACGACTCAAAACTGTACGATGGTGGTCCAGCTATGTGACCTTAAACCATAGTGGACGTCCTGGCTGCCTGACTTAAAAGGCTTAGCGACATGGTCCAAGCTACATGACCTTAAACTGTAGCAAAGGTCTAGTTGCATGATCTTAAACTGCATAGTCTTAAATGTATGAATTTAAAATGCATAGCCACGGTCATGCCACAAGACCTTAAACTGTAACGCATGGTGTGACAAATAGTCTATACGTATAACTTGTAACCGAGAGATGGGCCACCTCTTCACTAAGGGTGTATTTCATCAACATCCCCAGTGGAGTTAGATGTATGTAAGGGTCATACCCACCCTTTTGATCCCCAATGGATATGTTTTGCACCAACATCCCAGTAGGAATCACATCTTGTTGCGACCCACTATCCTCAAGGAGGTAGGGCCATTCTTATCCTTTCAACTCTCAGTGGGGTTTATCTATGCTTTGGCCTGTCATTCTCAGCAGAGTTACATGCATGCCATTATTCATTAGTCCTGTAGAGTCACATTGGCCCTCCTAATCCGCCATATTTATCTAAACCTCTTTGCTTGTGTATAGCCTTAACTATCTTTATCCCCAGGGAGTCAGGAAACTATCCATAGGCCTATCCCTCATGCTGCTTTACCTTCATGATGACCTACTTACTAGTGTGCCCCAAAAATGAAGGAAGTCGGTGAAAACCATCTCTATGGCGCCACTTCCTATGTTCAAGTGAAAACTCATGAAAGGGCATTTGGATGGACAAAACATGTTGATGCATTATCGCCGCCTCAGCTGACACTCAATTTCCAAATAGTCACAAGCCTGGCTAATGAGGTCTACCTAAAATCCTCGAACGCCAGCATCCAATCACAATACAAATTGGCTTATGAGGCAGTGAGGGCCGTAGATGATCTCCTAAACATCAACAACAAAAATTAGATCATCAGGGAGTGAGAGCCACATAAGATCTCCCACATTTCAACATCAACAACAACAAGAGTCCTTGAGGGTGAGGACGATGACCAAAAGATCCCTCCGGATCACTAAAGACAGTCACAAAGGTAAGAAATTGACGAAGCCAGGGTCTAACCTGCCAGAGACTTCAGGGTATTCCTCGCCAAAATCCCCTAGTCAACAAGGGCCAAGACTTTCGAGCACGTCAAAAACCCTCGATTGGACCCTGCTAGATGGGAGCTACAGCGATACCCTGAACATCAAAAGCAAATCTAGTGTAGCAGTGAATAATTACGACCAAAGTTTCATAGTAGTTGGCCTTTAGATATGACTGATTATGTCTGAGGAGGTCCCTACAAAGGCCTCACGCTTTAGAATCACAAATGGTCCATCGAGGGTGAGGACTTCGATAAGATCCCTCAAAATTCTCGAATGATTGCACTTCTTGATTCTCTCATAGCACAACATTTGGTGGGGCATGCTGTTGGAAGATATTTTTCATCAACATGGTGCCCCCGCTTAATAAAAGCTTAGAAAACAGTGGAAATCCTGATGGTCTTAGAGTAGCCCTAGAGCTAGTCAATATCTTCATGAGGAATCTCAAAAGACTCCTGCCAAGTTTCATTACATTTCGACATGTCTAAGGCAGTGCAAACTGAGAAAATGTTTTGGCAAAATCGGCCTTTAGCACCTTGAAATGGAGCATATAACTAGAGCTACTACATTTTCAATGTCTCAATTGACTGTGGGACTACCACCATTGGATTTGTCACAGTTGAAAACCCCCAAGAGTCAAATTTCAGCTTGAACAGACACTCCAGGAAGACGTTATAGGCAAAAGAGTGAAACATGAGGAGCCGCACGCGATTCCTATGCGGCCACCTTGCAACTCTACACCATTGAAGGGATAGTCACGACCAGTGACTTTCAAAGCTCATATATCACTCATTCAAGGTCGGATCAAGCCCAAATTTTGTGAGCGTATTCGTCTCATCAAGACGAGCGTTTCGATATGTGGCATGCCCCATGAAGATGCTCAAGCGCGAAGAAAAGCTAGAGAGAAGTTATTGATCTGTGAAGAAAGTACAGGAAAATGAGGAGCATCGTGCCTCACTCGAGCGGAAAAATCACGATGTTCGCTAGCCAGATCGATGTGGGAGCAATTCTATCGTGTACGTAAGGTCTCGAGCTATCTCTGATCCGAACGTTATGCATGATGAACGGTCAGATTCTTCACACAAAGGCAATGAAGCGACTGCAAATTAAGTCATCGGAATTTCAGATTCCGGCCAAAATTCCAAAGTTTCAAAATCTTCGTTCCAGCATGAAATCGAGCTGCTTTTTTGTCCCACGATCGTAAAGGCAAGCTCAATGTGATCCAGTGAAGAAATCACCGAAAAACATCAAGGAACGAGCACAATATCGATCCAAAGTTTCAAGATTCAACCAAAATTCAAGTCACATGATCGTGCTCTAAAAAAATGTTCCATGGCTCGAAGTTGGTATCAGAACGATTGCCATGCTGAGCCCCACAAGAAAACAATCGTCTTTTGATCAACCGGGCATCATAATGACCCCGGACATCCATGAACAATCATGCACGTTCTAGGGCAACATAGTGACTGTTCTAGAATTCCACAAATTGTTAGGAAGGGGAAAATCTATCATTTTGCACCCTATTTTCCAATTTATTTTAATTAAATTTAATCTTAATTATAAGCAATTAGGGTTACTTTTGAATATCCACCCATGTTTGGGAAATTCTATATATACCACGTTCCATCATTGTACGCAAGAGGCAATAGACACACACACAGAATAACCAAAAAGAGAGATTTTACTTAATAAAGTTTCTCTTTCTTCTCATTGTTGTGCCACGTTTGGAGAGAGAGAGTAAGGTGAGAGAAACTTTTGGACCGGTACCCTTAAGCTAGAGGTAAATCTTCTCTCTCTTCTTTTTCTTTTCTTCTCTCTCTTCCTCTCTTCCATCTGAGCTCCCCTCAGAGTCAAGAACTGTAGTGGCTGTGCCGTGTATGCCTCTCAAGTGGTCTCATAGGTCGCGCATGACAATGGAAGCGCTACACACGTGCCTCCTTCTCCTTCTATTCGTCCATCTCTACCTCCTAGCGAGGCTTGTAGATGGTGCTGCTCATCGTCATCCACAGACGCGTCCTTGATGCCTCAGTGAAGAATGCAGACGGTGAAACTCATTGCCGCCCATGGGGGTCTTCCCATGTTGTATGCCTATTACAGACGGTGATGCCTATCGCCCTCCGCGAGAGGTCTCGGCAATGACTATCGTCGCTCGAGAGCTTTTTTCACGTGCATCCACGACCCTTCTTTGTGTGTTCAGTACCCATCGTCGCTCCCCCTACATCCCACGCCTACCGCCGTGCGCGTCATGAGAACTATCGTCGTGCGCTTCGCAAACGACTACTATTGTGTGCCTCACGAGAGGCTACCGCCTCCCGCCCAGGGGTGCGCTGCCTCTTGTGTTGCCAACGGCAATGCCTAACACTTTTCATAGCTCCCTGCTTCCCCTCATGCCACGAGCAGTAGTGTCTGCTCCGTCAAAGGGTCGTGACACTGCTACTCCACAGTTATGGGTAGAGACGCCTAGTGCCGTCAGGACCCTATCTCTCCGCCATCTCATGTCTTCTCTTCATTCTCTCCTTTTCTCACTTGATTGAGGGTTGACCTAGCCTAACAACACCATATCGGCCTCGGTTTTGAGTAGTAATGCCGCCGTGCTAGTTCTGAGTACCATGCTCGTTTTGCTACCACTCCAAGTCGATCACTGTCCGGCTATCATGCTAGTCTCGTCCCTTCATCAAGTTTTCTTCCCTTTTCGACCTTTGCTCGAAACTTCCACTCCATTATTCTAACCTCTCACATTCTTATCCACACGAATGTGCATTGCCTTAAGACAAGGGGTGGGTCTCTTCGACCCACTTGTCTTGCATATTAACCGCATAAGTGTTGTGCAAAAAAAAAAAGAGATTACAGGTCAAGGGAGGCGAACCAAAGCCATCCGATAATCCTTCGAGAGTATGAGGGCATCGTAGATGTCGAGAAGGGCTAGAAGCTTCCTCAGATGTTCTATCACATCATATTTCACCTTTTCTTGGTCAAGGATTTGTGCTCCTAATCCTGCCACTGGTTTGGGTGGTATGTTGGGTTGAGGAGCAAGTTTGGGTGGAAGAAGTTTATTTTGGCCTGATGGCTGACTTGACTGCACAATGGGCTTGGTTTGGGTGATGGAGGTTTGAGGTTTTGAAGGCGATCCAGTAAGAGGTATCTTGGGCAATTGGGGAATAGGTGGATTGTTTGGGGTATTCTTCTTAGGAAGGAGCCAAAGGAGTTAGAGGATGGTAAAATTATTATTTGGCTTAGGGCAAAGTGGCAAACTAGGAAACTTCAAAGTGCTTTACTTCTGCGGTGGAGGTTGTATCGTCTTCCCCGACCTGAGGCTCATTTGCCTAGTGCTGGGTGATGCTCTTGAGATTTGCACCATATGACAAACCTCCTGAGGATAAGAGCTCTGCCCCCTCGATTCCTTTAGTCTCTGCTCAAAGTTGGGCTCATGGGGCCACTGGGGTTTCTTTGGCTGCGACTTTTTATGCCTCTTTGAAGAAGGTGGCTCAACCTTAGCGTTAGCTATCAGGGCATCGACAACTGTTAAGAATCCAGTTGCTTGAGCTAGGGTCTTCTTCAACCACTTCCATTGTGTCTTGCTTATGTTGATTCCTTCAAATTCTTTGTCAAGAGCCTCGAAGTCCGAACATTTCAAGGTTGTACCTGTAGGAGACGAAG
The DNA here is from genome assembly GCF_000471905.2 of Amborella trichopoda. The sequence continues at coordinate 2,008,458 of NW_006497781.1, forward strand.
GAGAAGAAAGATGAGAAGTAGAAGAAGAAGAAGGAGAAAGGTCAGAAAGTGGGGGACTTTTAAGGTCATTCCCCTCATTGGACCGATCTGGACAGCTTTTTGTGTCATCACTAGGGTTGGACGTGTGTAAGGAATCTTTCAGGTCTTTCCCCTGCTTAGACCATTAGGGAGTGCGTTTAACGTCTTCACCCTCATTGGACGTGCTTTGAGGAGAAGATGACTCGTAGATGTCCTCTTGATGGGATGAGGAAGGAAGGAGGATCGTGCCAGGGATGAAATCCAATAAGGTTGGCAGTGGGGGAAGGGGCCTGATAAATTCTTGCTCGATTGACGGTTGAGCCGTCTTGTTTCTCTGGCGAGCAGCCCTTGGCACCCGTCTCCTTCTGGTTTTCTGAGGTGGTGCTTGATTCGTCTGTCTAGGCTTGTGAATAGCCCTAACTTGGCGAACTGCTTCTCTCCTTAAAGTCTTGCGTTTGCTTCGCTCATGGTGGACTATTCATGACTGGGAAGCCGAGGGTTCAGCAGGCTCTGAATCATTATTATGTGAGTCTTGAGTTGGGAGGCCCTCTTGCACCGATGGAGTAGTGACTTGGGGAGTAGTTATTGGGATGTCGTTAACCCCTGACATTCCTGTAGTTTTTTGTGAGTATATTATGGAAACTGGTGCATTCCCACAAGTAGTGGCCCCATATCTGGTGGTATGGGCACCAACAGTTTTCAGTTCCCTGGGCAGGGCATCAAGGCTGTTTTGTCGGTTTTGGTGTGATTAGGCCTTTCAGAAGTATTATAACATAAGGCGTGAAGGATCCCAGGGGCTTCATCTTCTTCTTAGACGGTTACTACTTGGGGGGCTTCTACTGCCCCGAATGCCTTCCTTAGGTCCTCAAGCTTTATCTGACCCTTTTGAATCAGGGCCTTGATGATATCCTTTAGCATGAAGCAATCATCTGTGGGATGATTGATCCTTCGACGGTAAGCACACTAATTTGCCTGAGTATCAAGCTCAGCTTGCTTAGGGAACTTGATCTGTGGAAGCTGGATCATGTTTTGTTCCAGCAATAATCAGAATAGCGTAGGGACCCATTCCTTCGTAAGGGGTAGACCTTGTTCCTATGCCTAGTCCACTAATAATCTCTATTAAGATTTGTAGGTGGGGGTACTCGATTGTATGACTGTTGTTGCTTGCCTACCTGAGGCGTCGTCTTGGTTGTGCTCACGCCCTTGGAGAGGTCCAAAGTTTGGGAGGGAGACTTCTTTGGATCAGTGACTGTGATAGCTACACTGATCATTCCTTTTTGTTGGTTGCCCCGGGGGTTAGTCCGAGAACTACCATTGCCTCGGTTGTTCCCTGAGCTTGTAGACGATTGTCATGACCTTTATGCGGACCGATTTAGAGATCAGCTCTGACATGGAAGTCGGATTGGCGACCTCAACATGTAGAGCAATTTCAGGTCGCATGTTCCGCACACGAGTTTGAATTGCTTCCTTCTCAGACATAGGATTGGGATGGCAAGTAACTAAATTTCTCCATTTTGATATAAATTAGTCCACAGACTCATCATGGTCTTGGGTCAGGGTGAGAAGCTCAATGGTTTGAACCTCTCTCTCGACCTCATAAAAATGCTGGTGGTACAACTTCTCCATTTCCTCCTAAGTATACACCGAGTTTTGGGGAAGTCGAGCATACCACTGAAAAGCTGGGCCATCAAGGGTTTCAACAAACTGAAGGAGAAGGAGTCTCCCATCAGCCGCTATTTCTCGGCACGCTGCTTGAAAATGGGCGATATGCTGGTTCAGGGACATGGTTCCATTGAATAGGGAAAAGTTCCCTTTCTTGTAATCGGAGGGAAAAGGGACCTAGTCAATGTATGAAGGATATGGCCTTTGATAAGGTGTTGTGCCTTGTATCCCCGAAATTTGTCTGTTCTTTAAGCTATGGGCAACTATAGCATCGATATCTGCTTATGAGATGGGGTGAGGGACAGAATTGTCCTATGAGGTAGAGGGAAAGGGCTTCGTTGGAGGTGCACCATCTGAGTGATGGGAATTGACCTCATGGTTAGTTGAATGTCGTGTGACGTCTATACGATCAATCTTTTCCATCATTGCACGCAGCATATCTTCGAACTTGTTCATGCGGTCTTCCTGCAAGTCAGGTTCATTTATAAGCATTACGCTGACTGTTTCTCCAAGGATGTTAGCCTTGGTTGCAAATGAGGGCTTGCAAACTTGACGGCTTGTGCATGGCAGATCGGTCAATAGGGGGTCAGTATGCCCCGACTGGACTCGATTCTTATATGTCGATCGCGTTAGGACCGATTCTCGACGGTTTTGGGACCGTGGATGCTGAGTGACTGGGTCATCTTCTTTGACACTTACCACCATGCAGAGCGCATGTATTTCTTTTTCAGGCTTTGTCATCAGAAGAGCGTAGAAGGGATTTAGGCAAAGAGGGTCATCAGAGCTGGTTGCCCTGACCGCCTTGATCACTTTCTTGGTCAGAATTTGTAGACCCTATCGTGTTTAGCTTTGAGGTTTGATGAACCTCGCGTCAAAACTGTGATCGGGACAATAGCTGGCCAGCTCTTCTTGCATAAGAGAGAGCTGTCTCCATCAGGTGCGACAAAGGATGAGGCAAGGGATTGGAGTCATCCTGGGCCGAGGAGGATGACGGTCTCGATCTTTCATCAAGTTTTTTCCTTGAGGTCTCTTATGAGCTCCAGCAACATGATTGAGATGACGAGGCTGGTTCAGGATGGTACTCTTGGGGAAGGTCTTGGAGTACCAATGTTGGAGGAGCTTGCTCGAAGAAGGAGGAGCTGGCAAGAGCTAGGTTGACTCATGAGGACGTTTGAGTCGAGGGTGAGGGGCTGTCTGTGGTGGCGACACTTGTGCGCCTCCTGAAGAAGGATCATGGGTGACCTGGGGGTCAACCCAGGCTCTAGCAAGTGATTTGGCCTTAGGAGGCCAAGAATTGCGAGCAGGTGTTTGGAAGAGAATAGGTGAGAGCTTGCCCCTTACAGGGTGTGCTAGCGTGTGCTGGGTAGGAGGGTGAGAAGATCGCCTCGTGTGTACTCGGGTTGACACAATGATGGCGTTGCCCCGAGCAGTAGGATGCCTATGAACAAAGTGTACAGGACTTGGCCTTGGGAGGTCTGATCCTAGAAGCTAACTCGAGTAAAAATAAGGGTTGCTTCGAGGTGTAACTTGAATGAATGACCCACGAGCCTTGAATGGATGACCCACGAGCCTTACCGTGTGTGCGAGAGGAGGAGGCCCCAAGGTCTCTGCCTCGATGTGTCGAGCCCCTAAGGATAGAGACTCATAGTGGTGCAAGAATGTGGGGTGCAGCCTTGTGGTGACCCACATAAGCAATGTCAACTTGTTTGCCTTTTACAGAAAGGGATTAGGCAGCCTTCTGGCGTACTTTGACAACACGATCGACAAGTGACTTGCTAGTGGTAGAGCGCATGCTGTGTGAGGCGACATAAGTGTTGCCGATGCAAGGGGCCTCGACGGAAGCTCCACCAGAGCTAGAAGACAGGGAGTTAGGGACCTTTAAGTCCTTGCTCACCCCAATCCAGGTTAAGACCTGGGAGTTAGACCGGGGGTCTTTGCTCAAAAGGAGGTTTGGGAATGAAGTTCGAGGAACTTGTTCCTTGGGGACAGTCCCGAATGTGGGGATAAGAAAATCCCCAATCCAGATGAATGGGTTACAGAACTCGGAAGCCATAAGTGCAAATGCAGAATATAAAAGCAGAATCTAGCAAAACAAGTACGATCCAACTAAGGGGTAGTAAGTCCCCAGTGGAGCCACCAAGCTGGTTAGGTGCCTCGATCTTGCCCTCCGGATCTAGGTGATATGTCAGCACGTGTCTCGGGTTTTAGGGGAACTTGAGACTTGAGTTCGCTCTCTCGAGAACCTTGTCAAAAAACAACGGCAGGTAGACCAACCGATGAGAGAGGAAATTAAGGTGGGTTTGGGACTTACTCAGGCTGGCTCGTGTGGGCGCCCTCTTAGATCATGAAGAAAGCCCTCTAGCCATAAAACTTTTTCGAAATCGCCTCCCTTGACTTGAATTCTCATATTTCTTCAATCACACACATATGACCAATGTTATAAGATAGGTGGGTCAAAGGACCACACCTTGCCTTCAGGTGAACATACACAGGCGTGCACATTCAAAAGATGAGAAGAACGAGAGGATGAAGATTGAGGTGAGAAGAATTTGATCGAGTGGTGAGATCGATACAGTGACTTAACTAGCAGGCAATTGACATGTCGTGGTAGTAAAAAAAGTTTGGTAGCTCAAACCGGCGCAACAAAGTTATTACTAGATGACTGTACCAATACCGACTAACTAGACATAATGACTTGTCTGTCGTGGCAATAAAGCGGGCATAGTAACTATGACCAGCACAACAACATTATAGCTAAACGACAGGACTACCATTGAAGGCCAGCCTCAACCCTTCTTGATCAAACGAGAGAGTAAAAGAAAGAACAGAGATCAGAGAGAGAAAGAAAATAAGAGAGAGACGAGGAAAGAGAAGAGAAGAAGATAAAAGAGAAGAAGAAACATAGCAATATAGAAAACCATGAGAGAAGAAGAAGAGAGAGAAGGGAAGGAGAGGAGGAGGACATAGATGATGGTGGCTTTCACCTGTCAAATAAAGAAAGACGAGGGAGAAACCAAGTGCATCGACTGCGATAGAAAAGAAGAAAGAAAGAGAACCCAGGCGGTGCTAGGCTTATGACGGCTATGACAGAAGAGTAGAAGAGAGCGAACCACGCGGTGCTAGGCTTGCACTAGCTGTGACAGAAAAAAGAAAGGAAGAGAACCCAGGCGGCGCTATGCTTACGCCAGTTGGGACAGAAGAGAAGAAAGAAAGAGAATCCTGGCGACACTAGGCTTGCGTCGGCTAGGATAGAAGAGACGAAAAAAAGAGAACTTAGGCGGTGCTAGGCTTGCGCTGGCTGGGATAGAAGTGAAGAAAGAAAGAGAACCAGGTGGCGATAGGCTTACACTGGCAGGGATAGAAGAGAAGAAAGAGAGAGAATTTTGACAAAGGTCTGGCCCGCCATCCAGGATAAGGCTCGGCTCACTGCTCCTGTCTCATGAACAAGAAGGAATCACACAAAATGATAGATACATTGTGCGTGAATATAGAAGGAGAAGCAGGAAGATTGAGGCATGATAGACCAAAGGAGGAAAGGAGAGAAAGAGATAAAGATGAAGGCATGAGAGAGAAAGGGAGAGAGAAAGAGAGAAGAGAAAAGAGGAGAAAGAAAGAGATAGAGATGAGAAAAGAGGAGAGGAGAGAGAAAAAGAGGGGAGAGAAAAGAGGAGAGGAGAGAGGAAGGGGGAGGAGAGAGAAAAGGGGAGGAGAGAGAAAAGGGGAGGAGAGAGAAAAATACCTCATCAAGGGATATCAATCCTTTTCTTCTCTCTCTTCTCTCTCTCTCTCTCTCTCCAAGATGCACCACCAACTCAAGCAAAAATTTGAATCTTTATTGAATGAATTGAAGTTGAACCCAAAAGTGTTTTTACGATTAGGCTTTACATGTTTATATAGAATTGGGCCCAAACATGGGTGGATGCAAAAAAACTACCTAAAATTGAAGATAATTACAATTTAATTGAATTAAAAGAAATTCTAAAAATGAGTGCAAAAAGACTATTTTTCCCTTACCAAACAATGTGTGGAATTTCAGAATAATCCCTGTTGCTGCCTGAGAACTTGCGTGATCTTTCATGACTGATCCGGGGTTGTTCTGATGCTCGTTTGATCGAAAGATGATTGTTTTCTTGTGGGGCTCGGCATGGAGATCGATTTGATACCAACTTCGAGCCATGAATCATGAGACTTGAATTTTGGATGAATCTTGAAAACTTTGGATCGATAGTGTGCTTATTTCTTGATTTTTTTTTTAATTTCTTCATTGAATCACACTAAGCATGCCGTCACGATCAGGTTGCAACAAACGTAACTCGATTTGTGTCCGTATGAAGATTTTGTCGTCTTGAGTTTTTGGTCGGAATCTTGAAATCCAGTGGTCATAATTTACAGAAACATTGATGCCTCCATGTGTGAAATCCAACCATTCATCGTGCATGGGGTTTAGACTAGAGATAGCTTCTGACCTTACACACATAATACAATTGGTTTCATGTCGATCGGGTATGCGAGCATCGTGATTTAGCCGCTCGAATGAGGAGATTTTCTGCTGATTTTTCTGCAATTTTAATCACGGATTAGAAACTTCTCTATAGTTTTTCTCCTTACTCGGACATTGTCACGGGGATTACAACGTATCGAAATGCTTGTCTTAATGAGATGAACACGCTCACAAAAATTGAGCGCAATCTGACTCGGAACAAGTGAGACATGTGCCTCGAAACTCACTGCCCGTGATTGTGAAAACAATCACCTCTAATGGTGTTTTGGTGCAGAGAGGCCACACCAGAATAGTATGCGGTCTACCGCTTTTTGGTATTTTACTTATAACTTTTTCTTGGAGTGCCCGATTAAGCCGAAACGTGATCCATAGGGGTTTTTGACCATACCGAATCCAATGGTGGTGGTTCCACAACAATTTGACACTCCAAAAATATAGTTCTATTTACGGGGTCCATTTCAAGGTGTTAGAGGTCAATTTTTCTGAAATCATTTATTTGTGTTGACTGCCTTAAACATGTCTGATTGTTATAAAACTTGGTAGGTGGCCTTTGAGAATTCGTATGAAGATCTGGACCAATTCTGGGGCAATTATGAGGCTATCATAATTTCTACTGTTTTGTCAGGCTTTATTGATCTGCTTCCTCTTTATTCCGCATCTGGGACCAAGGTGTTGAAAAATGTGTTCGAACACTCATCTTGAGACATGAAGGCATCAACCATAGGTTAGAAACCATAGACTTGATATGAGAAATATGAGGTATTAATAGATGTTTGGTCCCTGCTCTTTTCTTTTCATATATTATGAGCTCCAAGGCATTCCCAAAAGATGGAGATAACTGAGAGGCTAAATGTTCGGGCATTGAGTTCCCTCATCATGAGCCTGTATCACAAGAGGAAGATAATTATCACAAAAACCTCCAGTGGCCCATATCAATTAATTTCTTGGTAGACTCCACCAAGTGTGGGGAATTCTGGACGCTATAGAGAGACCCTCCTTATTATAGGACTTCTAGGTGTATGTGAATGCTCTGCATATCCTTATGATAGGTGTGGAAACGTCATCAAAGCGTACTTAGAGATCTGGTGTCCAAAAACCAACTCTAACTTCTTCGATGGATGAGAAGCACGGATGACTCTCGGGTGGAGATGAGAACCCCCTCCTAGATAACGGTGGGGTCGCTCGCCCGGGGAGATGAGCACGTACCGGTGTAGGGTGTGACCTAGCGCGCAGGGCTCCTATGGGGGAATAAGCACCAATAATGAAAGAGATTTTATTTTACGGCGGGAGCGCTTTGGGTCACTAACCTCGCTGCTTGGGGTTTGGGGGATATATCCAGGCAATCGACCTTCTTAAAAGAATTACGAAGCCCTCCGGCTGTGCAATAGCACAATTTTAACAAAGGCTCTCTTTAGGCTCGAAACCTCTCTACTCTCTCTCTCTCTCTCTCTCTCTCTCTTACTTGAGACCGGTGTGGGATTCGGCTACCCCTCCTTACGATTATGACCTCGAGGGAGGTGCTGGCTGACCAATAGATGAGCATGAGAGAACTCAAGAGTTAACGCCTGTGGGTTCACTCATGTCCGCATGACTGTTGGTGATGCGGGTAGTTGCGCGGGGTGGATGATGTGTCACGTGAAGAGAGAGAGAGAGAAGGGTTAGGGTGTGACCTGGTTTAAGAGAGAGAAAGGAGTCCTGCACTTAGGGGTATTTTTTTCTCTCAAAGTTCTCTCTCCTCTCGGCTGAATTAAGGACTCAGAAGCTAACGACAAGCATAATGCCCCTATTTTATAATGGGTAAATACCCTGCCCAAAGGATTTTTTCAACCTCGTTTACAAGTGACTTAAGCTTTCTTATATAGAGGAACCCCCAAACATGGGTGAATGCCAAAAAACAAAGCTTAATTACAATTTAAGAAATTGGGAATAAATCTTGAAATTAGGCGCAATGACCAAAATATCATTGAGATCTTTAGGTTAATGAAGAAACCATTCCTGTATGCAGGTTGTTCCACCGTGCCCAAATCTTGGAAGATTTTTCAGCAACTTGCGGCAATGGTTCAAATGATTCGTCAACATATCTTCAATGTCCTTGCAACCCTGAGCATTTTGATGCGTTTTAGTTGTGCTGTGGTGGCCTTTCCCCATGGGGTGGAAGTTTTGTCAGATTTGTGAATTTGTTAGCCAATGCACTCTGACCTATGATGTCTTGGCTCCTGGCTTTGCTTGCAAACTAGAGAGGAAATAGTCGCAGTCATTTTGCATGTAGTTTGGGCTGATTTGGTCCTAGTTTGCATTTTTACCTAATTTAGGAGGTCATCAGAAAAGAGGGATTCCGACAATCGGGCAGATTTATTTCTTCTGTGACTTGGGGACTTGCATTCATTAGACCTTAGAGTAATGCAAGAGTTATACCAGATTGTAGCTCTTCATGAGGTGGTGACATTGAACTCGTCTCCGCGATGATCCGATGGTTGGATGTTGAGCTGTGCTTCACTGGATTCGAGGCTTCTTCTTCTTCTTGAACCTTGGTTTCTCTGGTTTTGTGGGCACCTTCTTTTCAGGAGAAATTTGACTCTAGGTCGGCCACAGTGGGTGCCTTAGGTCAAAATGACGAGGCTGGCGTGATCTAGAACATATCTGAATCAAGGTCCTTCCTGGTTTCAGTGGAAGGCACCATGGGTTCTTGAAGCTACTCGTGAAACACGTCTCCACGTTTGGGGATTGCTTTGGTGAAATCACATCGCGCTAGTGTGAAACTCGCCTGTTGCGAGGCTGCATGGGCGTAGACTCCTTTCGGATGGTCTGATTGAGCCCCAATTTGGTTCCTAGGGGTTTTTCGACATTTTGAATGCGATGGCGATGGTCTGGAATAATTTTGAAGCTGTTAGCATAGGGCTACAGTTGTAAGGACCTTCTTTGGTGCGACGGCACCATACTCAGGTGATAAAGTTTGAGGCTTTATTTTAAGTCACAACTTCAGTCTGCTAGTTTCTTGTGTACTCGCGAGACCAGGCTGCTGTCATCTCTCTCCTTGTTTGCTTGGGATATGTAAGTACGTAAAAAATGATGTACAACACTCTCTTGGACCTTCACTTCAATGGTGGCCTTTCCCTCTTAGAAGATCGTTATGAAGAATTCACCCCTGAAAATGAGGTCATTTTTATTGATAAAGATAACTAGGGCTTTCAAAAGCCAAAGTGCCTGAAGAGACTCTTCCGAGAGTTTGTGAAACTAGCTGCTGTTAGCAAGAATAAAGATCAGAACATCTCATTCCAGATGTGGTTCAATCATTTCTTTAACATGTGGAGAGCTGGAACAGAGCCAATCAAACGTATTCATAATGTAAGTAACAAACCTCCTACTCTAACAGTTGATATGCCTCCGCACCCTAGAAAGCTAGATGACACAGTTTATTTAGCAGCCTACTTAGCTCTATTTTTATGCCATTTTTCCCTCCTTAGCTTGAGGGGACATCTGGTTAGGCCTAAGTGCCTTTATGTGGCATGCAATTTGGTCGAAGGCCATAGGTATGCATTGGCTCAACCTGGCTTATGCAATATTTATCATGGGTTGAGGGCAGGTACTGACACCCAGAAGACTTTGAAGAATATACACACTCCTTTCGCCATTCACTACGTGTATGGTTAGTTAGATGGGAAGTTCTGTACCAACTACAAGCCCAAGTCGAAGCTCGATGATGTTGATGTCGAACGAGCCTCAGGCATTCATTTCCTCAAAAATTGGAACATCATCAGCATTGAACGCCTGGTTCATCCCTTAGTCCAAGAAGGGATATTAACGGAGAAACATGTTTCTTTTTACCAGAATAACTTTCTATCAAGCAAACCAGGGGTCTTAAGAGAGCCTAAACGTCATTTCACCCAAAACCCTAGTGAGTTAATCGAGCTTGAGGCACCTTGGGCTGCTCTTGATGGAAAATCCAAAAGAAAGAGAAAAGAAAGTCCTCCTTCTATGAGAGGGAAGTTGGCTCAAGACCTCTCAACTCAGAAGAAAAGGCGAGACAAGAGCCCGTGTTATTCAGGAGATAAGCCAGTACATGATCCTCATGTAAAGAGGAAGAATAAGAATAGTCTATCTCTTGCAGAGGAGAAATTGCTAGATGAGCCATCAACTTCACAAAAGAAGAAGGGGAAGGAATCACCCTTAGCCGAGGTTTCATTGAAGGGTTCAAGCACATTAGGTGGTGGTTTGTTTGCGACCTCAAGGTCGGTGGTACTGACGTCCTTCCTTCTTCAATTTCAAAGGAAACCCTCAGTTCTGAAGATCCGAAGAAGTGCTCAAAGAAGAAGGAAAAAGAGAGAAGGATAACCTTCTACTTCCGGTGACGGTTTCCACAAGATCATCAAGGAAAAGGGGAGATTGTGATCCTCAAGGCCAAACACATGTACCATCAGAGGTTCGGAATCCGACATCGATTCCTTCATCCTTGCCCTCTGTAAGGGTTAGGAGACGTTCCACTGTAGCAACGCCCACTCATTCTACTGGTTTTCGGCTAAAAACTAGGGCAAAGAAGAAGAAAATCAGAGAGATAATCCATATAGATACAACTTCTCCTCCAACTCTTACCTCTCTAACCTTGGAAGTTGAGATGTCGGGTGGGAAATCCCTTGACTTGGAGGATCATATGGAGGCAACTTCTACCTCTGATCACGAAGTGGGCATGATTGAGGCCCTCAAGGGTATTCTCATCTCACCTAGGTGGGATGACGGTTCTTCTTCTTCGATTCCTCCTTCCACAAATGATCCCACACCAACCTTAGAAAAAGAGTATGAGGAAGACTAACTTTGAAAAGCCAAAGGAAAAGCCACTATAGTCAATGATGATCCACCTATTGACAAGTCAGCTATAGTGGTTGTGGCATCTGAAGGGTCTTCTTCTGGCTTGTTGATTACCGAAGCCGAGGTGAGTGCCAGTATTATCGCACACTACAAAATCTGTCGTGGGACATCCTCCTTTACCCCTTTCGATCTCCAGGCATTGGATAACGATCTGAGCCCATCAGCATAGAGAGATCCATCTTTTCAGGTACCTTTTTGATAATCCATGCATCATGCTATTGAATCATTTCCTTACAAAGTCTTTTTACTTTTTGCAAGAACTCCTGCTTCCCAAGCTCCACAAGAAGAACATACATTTGCAATTGCTCAGAGCAACATCGTTTCCATCATTCCTCCTCCATCGGTCAGGGCTGAAATTCTCACACCTTCCAGTCAAAGAAGTTACTCTTGTAAAGATTGAAGTAGAAGCCTTTGAGACACATGCCACAGGCTCACTTTCCCAATCAATCGAAGCTGGGTCTTCCAAAGCGGAGGCAGCTGGTTTTGTCAGTGCCTGAACCATCCTCCCCCACTAGACCCGAATGTTTGGTAGATTTTATGGTGAGAGAATCCCGGTCAGTTAGTGAACTCCAAAGGAAAATGGGTGTAGACATGGTGAGGGGATTCTTGAAGATTCTAGGTCGTAGCTCCATAGCCGGACTGCGTAACATTGAGGGGTGTCATACTTCATCATCTTTATTGATGATTTTTCTAAATTTGGACGAATATCCCTGAGATCAGGGAAACCTTTTTTTTTTCTCAGAGACCCGTTGGAGAAATATAATGGTTAGCCTTCCTTCTCCCTATAAAATGGGAAGCCAGAGAGAGAGGTAGACATAACAAGAAAAGGTGTACAATTCTTCTTTTTCTCTCGAAAAAAGTGAAGGGATAAAAATCCGGGCTCTACTATCACCAGCCTGACGGTAGTCCTCTCTGATCTCGGGTTTAGTCTCATACGCACTCCATCAATTTTCACCATCACTGGGTGAGGTCTCCCCAATGATAGAATTTGCTGACACCATGGGTGTTGCCACTAAGAAGATTGATGGGCTAGTGAAGGGGATCACACAGAATGTGGAGGCCATTGCTTCTGCCCAAGATGTCATGGCCCACATACTCCCAGTTATGATGGCTGACAAGGAACAAATTACCACTAAGTACGGAAGGGCGATTTTGACAGCTTCAACAAACTTTGAGGCAGTCAAGGACAAACTCAAGAAATTTTAGGTTCATCACTGTGGTTAAATGCTCGCAAGCACATGATGATGGAGGAAATATCCGAAATAGAAGCCCACCTTGCATTAAACAAGAGGGAGTTTCGTCGTCTATTCACTTTTACGTATCATTTGAATGAGACGATTTATGTCCAGTCTTTCGAGCTTGAAAACACTTCATACCGCATGAGATCCATGATCGAGAATTCCCAAGAGGCGTAACATGTGCTTTTTCAGGCAAGGACTCAGCTGGAGGTTGCCCAGAAGCTGGTGGAGGAGAAGAGCCATGAGATTGAAGAAATACACAAGTGCTTCAAAGCCTTCTGAACCATGAAACTTATCGTTTTATGGAATGGATAACCTTCTTTTTTTTTTTCTGTTTAATATATTCCCTCTTCTTGAACACATGTATAGAGAAATATTTTCTTTATAATGATTGCCTTTCATGGTTCGATAGTTATTTATCATGCTTCAAAATGTCAAAGGTAGTTTTGTAGCATTATCGTATCAAATGAAACCAAGCCCCCTTTTAATCATTTGAAAAGATTGTATCAAAACCTTACATTCCTTTCGTAAAGATAATGCAGACACTTCAATGCTTAAGGACTATCTGTTGAGGCCTTCCTTATTCCTTATAAAAGGGTACGGGATGGCCTAGTGCTTAGAGTCTGAAGAACTCAAGAGGATACTATAGTTTAAAGTGATACTAGATGGACTATGTGTTAAGGCCTTCCTTACTCCTTATAAAAGGGTATGGGTGGCCCAATGCTCAGATTCCTACAACCCTAAGAGGGAACTATAGTTTAAATTCATACAAGAAGGACCTTGTGTTAAGGCCTTCCTTACTCCTTATAAAAGGGTATGGGTGGCCCAATTATCAGAGTCCTAAGAGGTTACTGTAGTTTAGAGTCCTACAAGAAGGACTCTGTAGTGATGTTTTAGGTCACATGTCGTTGACCTATTGATAGAAATTTTAAAGTTGTGTATCACAGACCGATCAATAGTTTAGAGTCATGCATCATGGACTGATGGTGAAGCGGTTTAAAGTCATGCGTTAGGACTATATTGGCAGTAGTTTAAGATCATGTGACACATAATGCATCTTTGATGTAGTTTATTGTCATGCATAGTACTGTATTGATGGTAGTTAAAAGTGATGCCAAATGGGCTGCATTTGACATAGTTTATAATTATGCGTAGGATTGTATTGATGGTAGTTTAAAGTCATGCCAAATGGACTGTATCTGACGTACTTTATAGTGATGCGAAGAATTATATCGATTGTAGTTTAAAGTCATGTCAAACAGACTATATCTCGAAACAGTTTAGAGTGACGTATTAGGACTATTATACTCATTGGTTTATAATTGTGAGTTATGGACTTTCCCGTAATGGTTGTTTCCACAACATCAATGTCCTGCCTTAACGGTCTTATGAAAGGGATTTCCATATGCTAAACAGTTTAAAGTCTTGTAGCTTGGACCATGCGATAAGCAATTTCAAGTTGTGCATCACGGACTATCATATCGTCAAGGATAATACTTTTTTAAATACCTCCCATTAATCCGAGGCATAGCGTCCTCTCTTGTTTTAGTGCAGAGGAGGTATGCTTCGGTAGAGTGTGCCTTCTTGACTATGTACGGCCCATCCCATTTAGGTTGAAATTTTGATTGATCTGTCCCAATGGGTCATCGTACGGCCAAAATCAAGTCTCCTTGTTTAAATGACCGCAAGCTTATTTTCTTGTCAAAGGCTCTACTCATTCTTGCTTGATGTACTTCTAATTATTGTTGGGCAATGAGTCACTTCTTGTTGAGGGTGCTCAACTCATTATGTTGGAGCTTAACACGCTTGTCATTTGTCTGCCCGTAATGGACTGCTGTCCTTGAAGAAGGCATTTGAACTTCTAAGGGCAGGACTGCTGCGGCCCCGTAGACCAATGAATACAGAGTTGCTGAAGTTGCATTTCCTACTTGTCGTTCAATATGCACAAAGAGCCTCAGGATCACGTTGACTTTTCTTAACGGTCTTCTTTAAAACCTTACAAAGGATTTTATTAAATGCTTCCTCTTGTCCATTAGCTCTGGGGTTGTACATGGACAAATACCTCAAATAAATACTGAATTGGCTAGTCAATTTATAAATTTGATCATTATTAAATGAAGACCCATTTTTGATATGATACTATCTGGTACCCCAAATAAGTACACGATGTGATGGTGAATGAAATTAGCCAGAATTTTGCCAGTTACCCTCCGAAGAGGAATGATCTCTGTCCAATTCGAGAAGTAATCAGTGGCTGCAATATATAAATATGGCTTCCTGCAGATGTTGGGTAATGGGTCCCACGATATCCATTCCCCATTGAAAGAAAGGTCAGGTCATGAGAGTTGGATGCAAGGGTTCTGGTGACTGGTGAATATAGTCTGCGTGTATTTGATACGCATGACATCTTTTGGCATATTTAAACATGTCCTTTGTCATAGTGGGCCACAAATGCCCCATCCAATGTAGCTGGTGACATAATTTGGGCCCAGACTGGTGCATGCCGCATACCTTAGTGTTCACTTCCTTCAAAGCTTCATGTCCCTCATACGAGAGACACCTCAACAACATTCCATCATATGAACTCTTGTAAAGTTGGTCACCAAGAAGATCGAATCTCTTGACTTGCCTTTTTATGGTTAGCTTATCATTCTTGGTTTGAGGGAGTTGGCCGTGCACCAAATATTCCAAGAAAGGCTTACGTCAATCTGGTTGGGCTGCCCCCACAACAACAACAATGTCAGTGGAGGTAGGTTCTTCCACCAATCATCTTATGGTCCCCTGAGGCTATGGGGGAAATTCCACCCATAAATCCTCTTCATCTTTGGGATCGGGTCCTTCCATCATGGAGATAGTTCCCCATTCTTGTATGAGGATATTAAGCGGGGTCGCAGGTTCAATAATCATAGTGGCCCCGAGCTTTGCCAAGGCATCTACTTGAACATTTGATCATCGAGGTATGTAAATCAGAGTGACTTCATCTATCTTCCCAAGGAGGTATCTTGCGGTGTTATAATATGGCTTGATTTCATCCTTACGGACTTCGTATATTTCTTTTAACTGTCGGACTATCAATAGAGAATCACCAAAGATATTAAGGAATCCTAAGTCCATTTCAAGTTCCATATCCAAACTGATGATCGATGCCTGATACTCAGCTTCATTGTTTGAGTATCTCTCGCTTAACGAGAAGGCATAAGGGAGGAGCCCTCTATCAGGTGTAAAAAATAATACACCCGCTTCAACTCCTTTTTCTTGAGAAGAACCATCAAAGAACATCTGCCATTGTGCAAGTTCTTTTGTACACATGACTTCCTCATCGGGTAAGTGTTCATTCAAGGGTGACTCCTTAGGCAGGGGATGAGCGACCAGGAAATCTGCTAAAGCCTGACCTTTGATAGATTTTTGTGGGACGTAGGTAATATCAAACTCCATGAGGAGCAAGGCACACTCAACTAGCGTCTCAAGGAGCAAGGAACACTTAGCTAGGCATCCCAAGGAGCAAGGCACATTTAGTTAGGAGTCCCGACAGAACATGCATTGTCATCAAATATTTAATAGGGCCAGCTCGGGATATCAATTGTACTGGGTCTGTCAAGAAGTATTGCCTTAACTTTTGAACAGCAAATACCAGGGCCAAAAAAATCTTCTCAATTGGAGAATAATTGTATTCGACCGACATCATAGTACGGCTCAAATAATATAAAGCCAATTCCTTCCCTTCATCATTATGCTGAGAGAAGAGGGCGCCCAAAAACCCCTCGATTGTGATCACGTATAAGATGAGTGGCTTGTCTGGTATGTGAGCTATAAGGACTAACAGACTTAACAAACAATCCTTGATATCTTGAAAATCCTTTTGGAAAGACTCATCCCACTTAAAAGGAATATTTTTCTTCATGAGCCAGGAAAAAGGCTTGCATCATCTTGAAAGGTTGGATATGAACCTCTAGATGTATGCTAAATGGCCTTGGAGAGACTTCAAATCATGCAAGTTCTTTGGTGGTGGCATCTCTTGCATATCCCGTATCTTTGTGGGGTCTATTCCTCGATGTCTTACAATAATACCAAAAAATTTCCCAGATTTTACCCCGAATGCACACTTCAAAGGGTTCATCTTTAGTTGATTCTTCCTTACTCTTTTAAATACAGCTTCCAAGTTGGCAAGGTGAGTAGATCGGTCCTTCGACTTGACAACTAAATCATCAACGTAGGATTCAACCGTATTGTGGAGGATGTCCAAATATATGATTTTCATGCCACATTGGTAAGTGGCGCTATCATTTTTCAAACTGAATGGCATGATTTTGTAACATTATATCTTTTTTGTGGCTATGAAGGTAGTTCGTTCTTCTTCTGCAAGGCCATCCTGATTTGGTGGGGACCAAAATATCCATCAATGAATGAAAAGGCCTCATAGGATACCATTGAATCAATCATGATTTCAGTGAGGGGCAATGGTAAATAATCCTTAGGGCAAGCTGAGTTGAGATTGCGAAAGTCAACGCAAACACTTGTTCCTTAGGGCAAGCTGAGTTGAGATTGCGAAAATCAATATAGACATTTGTTTGCCAGTCTTTTTTCTTAACGGAGACTATGTTGGCCAACGACTTGGGGTATATCACCTCCATGATAAATCCAGCCTTCACCCGCTTGTTAACCTCAGCCTTGCTCTGAGGAGTTATGTCCGGGTGAAAATTTTTTTGAGGCTGCTTTTCCTGCTTGATTTTAGGATCCACATCGAGCTTATGAGTAGTTACTATGGGATCCAACCCAGGCATCTCATGGTAGTTCCATGCAAAAACATCCAAGTTGAGCTGAAGGAAATTGACATATTGTTCCCTCTCTTTGGAGTCTAAAGAAGAATTCAAGAAGGTGGGCCTATGATCTCCTTCTTCGCCAAACTCATTCTCAATCAGTTCGTTGACGGTGGATTGACCCCTATCCTCTAATTGTGGAGGGGCAGGCTCGACCTCGACCTCATCATCTGAGTCTTGGTCATCATGGCTACCAACAGATGCCATAGCACACTCGAACATCCACTTCGCATTATGTATGCTCTTTGAGGTGGATTCCAAGGCTATGGTGTACCCAAGTCCTTGAGTGTTAAATTTCCTATGAGACCCTTTCTCTGGCTTGGAAGGGTTCTATCATTGCCTTCCCATTATTCAAACCTTGGTTGGTGGACATGTTATAATTCATGTTTTCCATGATCCAATGAGCCTAGGGGTTATATAGTTTCCATTATAGCTTCGAAGCTCCATCTTTCAAGGGAATAGCCTTTTATTCTTCTTGTCGTCCCTCCTTACATCTCGCTTCAGGGGGGGATTGACCATGCCATCGTCAACATGGTATAATATGTCTGGCTTAACCTTTACTGGTATGACGATAGTGAGTGGTCGGGTTCCTGCTTCAACATCCAATCCCTTGAAGGCCCTAAGCAAGGCTACTCCGATCCCACGATCACCGTTGGAATGACTTTCACTTTTCAGCATCTCCACAGAGTAAGGATCCGGATTTTCGAGGTTGGAGAATCTGACATCCGCATAATGAGACTTTACCTTAGTAAATGGCCTTCGGTCGGCATAGACCATATATTGTTTCCCTTCATGGAAGTACTTGAAGCATTGATAAAGGGCCGAGGGGATGATGTTATTGCCATGTAGCCAGAGGAATCCTAATAGGATGTTACAGGAGGCCTCAATTTCGATGACTTGAAATGTGGCATATGCCTCTAGTTCTCCAGTTTTGAGTTTCAATTTGATACTCTATTTGACTTGCTGAGTAGCTTGATTGAAACCTTGTATTATCATATGCCCCTCTTGTAAGTTCTTGATCCTCAGTCTATCATTATTCGATTGACGTGAATGCCATGTAGGGTTCTGACCACCATCAAGCGACAGTTATGAGGATTTTTTCCCAATTGCAAGTTCGCATTAGAGAAGGTGACTTGCATAGCATAGGGTAGAATTGTTGGGTTAAGTTCTACTTGATTGATTTAAGCTTTGAACTCTTCTAGCTATGAAAGAGCTTGTATAAGGGCTGCTCAGGGTTCTTTGGAAGGTATGAGTGTCACAACAAGTATTCTTTACAGATGAGATGCAACGCTATAGTCTATCAGCCTTCCCATTCACTGACTGTTTTGCATGACCGGTGGCATTGGGTGTTTTAACTTGTAACTCCGTAGTGGGAATGACCTTCTTAGGCGCAGCCTCTTTAGGTGGCTTTATTTTAGCTGCATTTCTTCAGGATCTTAATTCCAATTGCATGGCCTAGGGGTCGGAGGCGTCTTCCACCACCCAAGTCACATTGCCAACTAGTTTTGCAGGGGCTCCACTCATCTAACACCTTCTTCATGACGGCCATTGATCATCAGAGGCCTGGGCATGAAATCGCTCAGGGTAGGGTGTGATGGTAATGTTGGTTATGAATTTTTGTCATCTGATCCCCTTACTCATTTTTTGCTTTGATTTGTGGTTCCTTTAGATGAAGAGGGAGAAACGTCTTCTTCATGCTTTTCCATTATCTGCATTTAAGACAATGACATCTCCAATGTGTCGAGACCAGCTCTTTTTAGATCTTATGACTGCATTTGTTTCTTCTCTTATGGTAACATAGGTAGTACAATACTGTTTTGAAACTTCCTCCGTATCTGCCAATGAGTTGAGGGTTATGGAGTATTATGAGCATAACTTGAAGATCTCTATGTGAGGGCATCCCTCAACTTTCTTCAATACGGGGACTAGGCTGACACAATGCCTAGGAGATCCCGTAGACAGAACCATTGTCCTACAATTTATCTGTTCTTATGGGAACTGAGCTGACACAATTCCTAGGAGATCCCATAGATAGAACCATCGTCTTGCAATTTATCTGTTCTTGTATCAAGTCTTTCACAGGCCAACAATACTCCAACCCGTGCATATGAGAATCGTGGTATTGACAATATGACTCACCTTTTGGGGTAAGTCTCCTTCTTGATACTCTCTTTTTCTTCAATGGAGTGATTACTCCCACAATGAGAAGATGATCATATATGTATGGTACCATGGCTCTATTGAAAGCATAAGGTTCTTGGTACAGGGAGCCATCCATTATCCATGAGAGATATCACATTAGCTGTCATAGTTTCTGAGGATGATGTCTCTTGCTCATTAGGTTTGAGCTTTCTTTCTTTGAGAAGATTCTCAATTATATCTTTCAAAGAGAAGTAGTCATTTACCACATGTCCCAACATCTGGTGGTACACACAATAGTCGGGCTAATCTGTTTAGTCAACTTGATCATGATACTCCGGTGGAGGGAGCATAATGGTTCTTGCTGCTAAAAGGTTTTGACCTGATCTCTATCGAAGTAATACTTCTACTCGTGGCATTCACAGAAGGTCTATTGCGTACCTCTTCCTCTCCCTCGTCCACGTCCTAATGGTTGTGGAGAGTCATAGTTCTTGGAAGGTGGAGAATTATTTCCCCTTCCTCCTTGGGTGACTACCGAGGTAGTCATAGAAGGCTTAGCCTGGGTGGCCATCGCTTTGCCTTTATCAAGTTCTCTTTTAATGATCATTGACTTAAGGCCGAGTCCACAGCTTTCCATGAGATTTTTGAGGTTCAAAACACTGAAAACCAGGTCATTAAAAGTCTGAGGATTGGAAGTATACAGGGGTATCGCAACCTCAG
The DNA here is from genome assembly GCF_000471905.2 of Amborella trichopoda. The sequence continues at coordinate 2,028,416 of NW_006497781.1, forward strand.
GCCTCATGTTTTATATGCACACAAGTACTTCTTGAGTCTCAATGAGTGGGGTTGCTTGCCCCATGCTAAGAATTCTCCATCGGCCGTTGTATTATTGCATGGCTTCATGGTCATTTTGTCTTATGTTAAGGAGTTCGGACAATTGAATCTCTCTTTTCATGCTGTGGAACCATGCAAAGAATCCTTCTGCATTTTTTTACATGTGAATATGGTCTCAGGAGGTAGCTGTAATTGTTTGAAGACATTTTTCAGCACTATAGGTCTCCGATGCGGATTAAAAGAGAGAAGCCGGTCAATAAAGCTTGAGAAACACTGGAAATTTTGACAATCTCATAATGGCCTCAGAACAGGTCAAAATCTTCATAAGAACTCCTAAAAGCCTCCTGTCAAGTTTCGTCAAATTCTATCATCTCTAAAGCAGTGCAGTCTGAGCAATAGTTTCGGCAGAATCAGCCTCTAACACCCTGAAATGGACCCCCATAACTAGAACTATATTTTTGGTGCGTCAAACAGCTGTGGGACCACTGTCATTGGAGCCAGCATGGTTGAAAATCCTAAAGGTCAAATTTTGGCTTAATCAGGCACTCCAAGACAAAGTTATGGGGAAAATACTGAAAAGGGCTGGGTCGCACAGTATTCCCGTGTGGCATCCATGCACTAAAGCACCATTAAAGGTGACTATTTTTGTAGCCTCGGGCAGTGAATTTCAGGGTCCATATCTCATTCATCCCAAGTCAGATTGTGCTCAAATTTTGGAAGCGTATTCGTCTCGTCAAGACAAACATGTTGACATGTGGCAAGCCCCGTGACGAGCCTGAGCAGGAAGAAAAGCTAGAGAGAAGTTATAATTCGTGAAGAAAGTTGCAAGAAAATGAGCAGTGACACGCCTTGCTCGAGCCACCAAATCACAACGCTCATGCATTGGATTGACATGAGACTGGTTCCATCATGTCCGTAAGGTATAAGGCTTTCTATGGTCCAAACGCGGTACATGATGAACTGTCGGATTTCATACACGAAGCCAATAAAGTGACTGTAAACTCTGGCGCAAGAATTCCAGATTCCAACCAAAACTCCAAAGTTACGAAATCTTTGTCTAGGCACGAAATCGAGCTGCATTTGTTACCACGAGATCGTGGCAGCATGCTCAGTACAATTCAGCAAAGAAATCGAAAAAAAACATCTAGATGAAGATGCACTATCAATAAAACATTTTCAAGATCTATTCAAATTTCAAGTTAGATGATCATGCCTTTAAAGTGTTATTCGTGACTTAAAATTATTATCAAAATGATCGTAGCATCGAGCCCTACGCGATGGCAATCATCTTTTGTTCATTTAGATGCCGGATCGTCAATGGATAGTCCAAAAATAATCAAGAACGTCCCTAGTTCTCAATACAGACTATTTTCGATTTTTTCCATTTGTTAGGAAGGGGCAAATCAATCATTTTTCACCCTATTTTCTTATTTTTTTAATTCAAATAAACCTTAATTATCATCGATTAGTGTTAGTTTTAGGTGATCCACCCACTTTTTAATCTTAGTTTATAAATAAACGCTAGCTCTCATTGTAAATGGATCTCTCTTTTGGACTCATAGAGACTCATTGGATGAATAAAAATTCTTTTTGAAGAGCACGAGTTGGGTCAGGTTCTTCTTTAGAGAGAGAGAGAGGGGAGAGAGAAATTTTAGAGCGGTACCCGTCCTACCTTCAAGGTATTTTCTCTCTCTTCCCTGCTTCTCTCTCTGGTTTTCTTTTCCTCACTTCTTCTCTCTCTTCTTATCTCTCTTCTTCGCTTTCTCTGCTGAGTCTTTCTCAGAGGCCATTCACAGTAGTGGCAGCTCCGTACATGCTTCTTTCTTTATTCCTCTTGCTGTGACTTCACAGGTCGTGCATGGCGATGGTAGTGCCGTGTGCGAGCTGCTCTCTCTCTCTTCATTCGTTTCTTTTCTTCAATATGGTTCATGCACTGCGTTAGTCATCGTTGTGCGTAACACCATCTGAAGGAGCACTAGGTGAGCCGGGCTGCGCCCAAGTAGCGGGTCGGGCTCATGTTTCAGTTCCAAGATTGGTATCAAGCTCGGAGATGTGCATCGTCGGCCGCAGACCATCCCTTTCTTCTTACGGGTTGCAGGCGGCAATGCCTATCACCACCCGCTGGAGTCTCACTCATGCTTCACTTCTATCACCGACGGCGATGCGTAATGCTATCTACAGAATTCTCTTGGGCCCTGTACCTATCGCCGCCCTCGAAGGGCTGCAGCAATGACTATCGCTGTCTGCAGGCTTCTCTTGTGCCTTGTGCCTATCGCAGACGGCGATGCTTATTGCCACCCGTGAAGGATCGCCGCGATGACTATCGCCATCTACAGGCTTCTTTCGTGCACTTTGTACCTATCGCCACTCACGAAGGGTCGCGACTAGGCCTATTGTTGCCCTCAAGCTTCTTTTGTACGCTTTGTGCCTATCGCAGATGGGGATACCTATTGCCATCTGTGAAGGGTTGTGCTGCCTTCTTGTGTTATCAACAGCAATGGCTAAGCCGTCTGCAGTTCACTGCTCGCCCTTTTGCCACGAGCAGCAGTGTCCAGTGCTGTCCAAGGGCCATGACACTGTTATTCCACAATTGTGGAAGGTGATGCCTATGCCATCGAGACTTGCCTTCTCCTTCTCTCGCATCTTCTCTCTGCTCTCTTCTCTTCTCTTTTCTTCTCTTCTTGCTTGATTGAAGGATAGACTCGATCTAGAATTGCCATTGCGGTCTGGCTGTTGAGTAGTACTGTCGTCGTGCTGGTCTAGAGTAACATGCTCGTCTTGCTGTTACACAAGATTAGGACAGTCATATAGACCTTGGTTTCGAGTAGTATTGCCATTATGCCGGTCTGAGTTACTATGCTCGTCTTGTTACAACTCCTAGTCGGTCACTGTACTGGTCCATCTATCAGGCTAGGCTCATCTCCTTGTCAAGTCTTCTTTTCTTTTCTCCTTCTTAATCAAATCCTCTTCTTCATCACCGTAACTTCTCATCTTCTCTGCCATCTGAATGTGCGCATCTGTGCATATTCGCCCCAAGACAAGGGTGGGTTCCTCAACCCACTTGTCTTGCAAATTAACCATGTTGGTGCTTTGCAGAAAACAAGAAGATTGCAGGTCAAGGGAGGTACTTCTGAACCAGAGCTGGGGGCCTTTTCATCATGAAAGAGGGCACCCGCGCGAGTCAGCCCGAGTAAGTCATAGACCCAAGTGAGTTAGTCCCCATCTCACGTTTTAAATTCCTCTTTCACCAGTTAGGCACCTGCCCTTGTTAAGTGAACAAGGTTATCGAGAGAGTGGTCTCAAGTCCTGGGTCTTTCGAACCTAAGATACGTGTCACCCGATCACCTAGATCCAGGGAGGAGAGATCGAGGCATTCGACTAGTTTGACGATTCCACTAGGGACTTGCTTCCCCTTTGTCGGTTGGCTCTTACTAGATTGGGATCACCTATTATTATTGTACTGCATTCCATGGCATCTAGGTTATTCAACCCGTTCATCCGAGTTCGGGATTTTCTTATCCCTGCACTCGTGACCGTCCTAGGGAAGCGAGCTTCTCAAGCCTCATTCCCTACACCCCTTTTGAGTCAGGACTCATAGTCCAGCTCCAGATTCTTTCTTGGATTGGTGCGGGAAGGGACTTGAAGGTCCCTAACTCCCCACTTTCTACTCTTGGTGGACCC
>NW_006497781.1:2038222-2050317 GCF_000471905.2 Amborella trichopoda
TCATGGTAAAAAAGAGGTCAAAGAACATTGCTCGATGGTTACCGTCACAAGTAAATACCAAGCTGCCAAGAAATCATAGTCTCAAGGCCGTCAAGAGCCGATCATAACATCGTCGGCATACAAGACTCGAGTTCAGTCGGAGCATGCTGATCCCCTACAAACCGACTGGCCGTGTACGACTTGCCAACTCCGGTAGTCCACTACTACACCTGGCTCTCACCCTCCAGAAGAAACGGTCAGCATCATGGTGGTCAAAGAGCCGGTGACACCCAAGAAGAGCAGATGAATAGGTTCTAGGTGATGATGCAGTCCATTCTCGAAAAGATGGATCGCTGGGAGGCCTCCAGGCCCCCTGCTTCTCCTCCTCACCATGAGGCTAACTCCAAGCCTAGAGAGGACACAACTCCCAAGGAAACTCCCCCACTGGCCTCCCAAGACAGCTCTGTTCCCTGCACAGTTTCGTAAGCCGATGTAGATACCATGGTGACCCACAGTCTCAAGAGTAAGATCCCAGGAATGCAAGGGGCACAACTTTACCAAAAGTCATACCCCTCGTATATCGACCAGGTGCCGTTTCCCTCAAACTATCAAAAGGGGAAGCTCCCCCTATTCAATGATACTACATCCCCATACCAGCATGCCGCTCACTTGCAAGAGGCTTGTCGAGAGACGGCAACTGACAGGCGACTCCTCCTCCGTCAGTTTGTCGAGACTCTTGAATGGCCAACCTTCCAATGGTATGCTCAGCTAACTTCAAGCTCGATGCACACATGGCAGGAAATGGAGCAATTATTTTACCAGCGCTTCTATGAAGTCTAGAGAAACGTGGAAACAATCGAGCTCCTCACTTTGACTCAAGAGCCTAGTAAGCCAGTCAATAAGTTCATCGCTCGATGGTGAGAGTTGGCAATTTATCATGCCACTCCCATGATTGATAGAGAAGCATTTCAGACCTACATACGAAATATGCTGCCCGAGATTACCCTGAATGTTGAGGCCTCCAATCCTCCCTCCATGTCAGAGCTCATCTCTAAAGCGGTTTGTATAGAAGGTCTGTCTAAGCTTCATGATGGATCTCACCAGCAGCCCTCTAGCTCGAGAAATGGTTAGGGCAATGACAATTCTCGCTCCAATAATCGGGGTAGCCAGCAAAAAGGGGTGATTAGTGCGGCTGTCACCATGACTAACACTAAGAAAGCTGCCCCTCAAACCTTGGACCTCTCCAAAGGGGTAATCACAACCAAGGCACACACCTTAGGCTGGAGGCAAATAGCAACAGTTCTATAACAGAGTCCCGCTCCCTAACATTATAAATCAAAGTGACTATTGGATCCAGCACCAAAACAAGGTGTACCCCTTCGAGAAGGAGTGGGTTCCAGCGTTGCTTTGGTTGTTACTAGAGAAAAACATGATCCAACTGCCGAACGCCAAATCCCCAGAGCAGGTTGGACAGGAGACACACAAGAGATACTGCGCATATTACTGGAGAGTAGGCCACCCCACTCAAGAGTGCTATATGCACAAAGACATTATTGAAGCCCTTACTAACAAGGGCCAGATAAAGCTTGAAGAGCTAAAGAAATCATTCAGGGCAACTGAGGCTTCCCACATAGTAACAATCTAAGACGATGATGAGGCACCCACTGTCCTTCATGCACTATTCTCCATAATGCTCGAAGAAGGTCTCATCACGTTGAAGTTGACAAGCAGCCCAAGTTCTTGCCTCAAGGAGCTGAGAACCTTTGGTGTCCGTATCATTTGATACGAGGCTATGACCTGAGCAAATGCCCTGGCTTCCACGAGCTCTTGGCAAAGAAGATGCAGCAACACCAAGAGTTCATGGTAACCCAGAAGGACACTCTCAGGTCCCTGCTCCACCAGTGCAAGAAGACCTATTGCCACAAGCATAGGGAAGTGCGCTGGACCCTTTGCAGACCCTCTATGAGGTGATGCTCCAACAGGGTCTCATCACTTCCAAACCCCCCAGGAAACCTTGGTGTCTTACTCAGGGTATGGAAAATCTCTGGTGCCCTTATCACCAGGTATGAGGTCATGAACTGAGGTAATTCTTTGGGTTCGAAGCTATAGTCGCAGAGAAGGTACAAAAAGGCCACATTGCTTGCGTCGTTCTCCCAGGATGCTTCAAAGGCATCACTCCCGTCTAAGAGGAAATCCCACTACATGTCCCCTGTGATCCTACACTAGACCCTTCAGCGCCCTCGACTTCTCAGCCCTGGGAAGTCTATCATGGACGAAGTAGGCTCAAGTCCCTGAAGCGTGAGGCAGTTCATCAAGCTGTGGCTACTCATCAGCTCGATAGGACAGACCAAACACCTCCCAAGGGATCCGAAAGGAGACAAGCACTCAGGTCAACTCGCTGAAGGAATCATATTCCTCAGCCACCAGTAGAGGAAAAAATTCTCAAGGCCCTTCCTCCACTGCCAGCCTTACAGGACTTCATCTTAGGTGCAATTCGCCTTATCCCTTCATCCAATCAGGTGGATGTTCTTGAGTCATCAATTGCTTGGGACCCGTCCAATATGGTTGACGATGTTAAAAGCACCCCCCAACAGTCAGAGCTGTGGCAAGACCTAAAATACCCCCTGCACACGTCTAATCCTGGTGACGACCTCTAACTCCACTTTTTCTTCTTCTCCTCCCTCTTCTTCTATTTCTTTCAAAGGTGCAATTTGGCAGTGCCCAGACTTCGACACTATAAATAGAGAGCTCAAAAGCTCCAACATCAGCAGGTCACATAGGAAGCACCTAAGAAAGATGCTAGCCCAGGCAGCTAGATTCTTGACCGTGTTGCTAATGCCCTGACTGCCCAAGCCAAGTTCGAGCCATCTTAGAGCTCTTATTCCTACGAGGCCTGTCACATGGTTCAAGTTCGTGAAGCTCCACCCAGCTTGGGGCAAGTACCGAGTGACCCTGGTCACGATGCCATGGACTCCACGTTTGACGTTGACCCTTTCATTGCCTGGTCGGGCCAAGGATCGGAAATCGTCTCCCACACTAGGACCCTCGTAGAAGCCGAAATGTCAGGATCATTGATGAGAAGCATCCTGAATCCCTTGAGGAATAATTACAAGAAACTCTGAAAGAGTGGGAAGAAGGTGGTTAGGGCACAACTGATGAGCTCGAAGAGATAACCTTAGGAGATTAGGCCGACCCAAGGCCAACTTTCATCTCGACAAAAATATCTCTAGAGGAGAAAGAAAGTTATATTTCCTTGCTCCAAGCAAACTAGGACATCTTCTCGTAGCATTATCATGAGATGCCCGGTCTAGACCCTGAAATCATTGTCCATTATCTCGACATTGATCCATCCATCAAACCCATAAAGCATAAATCGAGAAGGTTTAGATCGAACCTCGAGATGCAGATCGATGCTGAGGTGAAGAAGCTTAGGCAAGCTGGATTCATATGTGAAGTCAAATACCCAAGATAGTCGGCAAATATTGTCCTAGTCAAGAAGAAAAATGGCTAAATTTGGGTTTGTATTAACTTTTACAACTTGAACACCGCCTGCCCCAAGGATGACTTCCCCCTACCGTTCACCGAGATGCTTGTTGATTCCACGGCTCATTGCCAGATCTTCTCCTCCATGGATGGATATTCTGGTTATAATCAGGTCAGGATGGCGCTAGAGGATGAAGAGGCCACTACATTCTTGATGCTAAAAGGTGTCTTTGGCAGCACTGTGATGCCTTTCGGGTGAAAGAATGCTGTTGCCACGTACTTGCGAGCCATGACAACCATCTTCAAGGACATGATGCACACGGAGGTCGAGTGCTATGTGGATGACTTGGTGGTGAAGTCTGAAACAAAGGATGCTCACATGAAGAACCTTAAAAAGGTATTTGAGAGGTTGCAGCATCACCAAATCAAGATGAACCCCTTGAATTGCGCCTTTGGCATACGCTCAGGAAAGTTCTTAGGGTTCATCATGAGGTGTCATGGGCTGGAGATTGAGTCGGTCAAACTCAAGGTGATCCAGGACATGCCACCACCTACAACCCTGCGTGAGTTTCGGTCTCTCCAAGTGCAGCTGAACTACATTCGAAGGTTCATCTCGATCCTCTCAGGATGATGTAGGCCCTTTTCACACTTGCTGAAGGACACTCCCTTCATATGAGATGACACGTGCCAAGCAACGCACGATGATATCAAGCAGTACTTGTTGAATCCTCCGGTACTCTCCATGCCAGTGTTAGGAAGGCCGCTTATCCTATATGTGACCGCTCTTAATGAGTCACTTGGGGCACTCCTAGCAAAGAACAATGATGTGGGAAAAGAAACAACACTTTATTATCATAGCCGCAGGATGCAGGGCGCCGAGAAGAATTACCCTCCCATCGAGAAGATTTGCCTAGCCTTGATCTTTGTAGTACAGAAGCTTCATCATTACTTGCTCGGTCACGAAGTTAAACTAATCTCAAAGGTGGACCCGGTCAAGTTCTTTATGAACCGACCATGCCAGTCAAGACGCTTGGCCAAGTGGGCATTATTGCTGATGGAGTTCGACATCACGTATGTACCACAGAAGGCCATCAAAGGTTAAGCCTTAGCAGACTTTCTCATGGCTCACCCAATCTCCCCTGTCAAGCGATCTCCTGGATGAAGAAGTCTTCTGTACAGTGCTAACTTGACTGTGGGAAATGTACTTCGATGGAGCATTCCAGTCTGATAGAGGGGCCGGAGTCGTGTTCCTGACTACCGATGGTGGAATGATTCCTCTATCCATCTCACTCATGGCATTTTCTCATAATGAGGCTGAATACCAAGCTCTCATAATCGGATTAGAGATTTCCTTGGAGCTAGACCTGAAGCAGCTGAATATCTTCGGTGACTCTCAGTTGGTCATCCGACAGCTTAAAGGGATTTATGACATAAGAAAGGATACTCTCAAGCTTTATCATGACACGACCAAATCTTATATAGCCAAGTTCGATGATTTCTCACTAAGTCATATCCCTAGAAGGCTAAACTCGCGTGTCGATGCCCTCGCAAAGCTCAGGGCCACCATTCAACTATCTTCATCAAGGCCCATAACTGTCTGGGTAATTGAATGGAGACATGTTAACTTGAGAACCGAAGTTGATGCAAATGATGAGAGAGATGTCTTCCCTGAATGCCCACCTTATCTATTCGGAGCACTCCATGCAGCCAAGGATGTCATTAAGACAGAGTAGGAAATGCCCTGAGGTAAGAATCCAAGGATGATAAGCAAAAGCTGGAATGCTTCGACCCGATATGCATAGAAATTGAACAAGTGGAAGACTGGAGGGAGCTTATCATGAACTTCGTAAAGCATGGAAGGCTGCCTGAGGATCGAGCGGAACGTAACGATATACGACGGATGTCTACCAAGTACAACCTTCTCCATGGGGCTATTCTCTTTCACTGATCACTTGATGGAATTCTCCTCAGATGTATCGATACACAAGAAGCAAATAAAGTACTAGAAGAAGTGCATTCAGGTATCTGTGGGCTGCATCAATGTGACCCTAAGCTCTATGAGCGCATATGCAGACTCGAGTATTATTAGCCTTCGATGGTGGCTGATGCCCAAAACTATTTTAAAAGATGTCAGGTGTACCAAATGCACTCAAGCCTCATTCATCAGCCTCCAAAGCCTCTTTATCGTACAGTGACATCATGGCCCTTTCCCAGAGGGGTATGGACATTGTAGGGCCCATCTTCCTTGGTTCATGCCTTGATTCTAGCAGCGACATATTACTTTTCCAAGTGGGCTGAAGCGATCCCTCTCAAGTAGGTTCCAGGGACCACTGTGGCCAACTTCGTGCGTCACCACATCATATACCGATTAGGGGTTCCGGACTGAATAATCTTTGATAATGGCCAGTTCAGAAGCCATCACATTGATCACCTAGTTAACTAGTTTGGTTTTGAGTTGAAGTACTTAACCATGTACCACCCTCGAGCTAATGGTTTAGCTGAGGCGTTCAATAAAACCCTGTGCGAGGTGCTCCAGAAGTCAGTTTCGAAGTCAAAGAAGAATTGGCATGAGAGGCTGCCTGAAGCTCTATGGGCCTATCGCACCACCACTTGGAATGCTACAAACTCTACTCCTGATTCCTTGGTTTATGGAGGTGAGGTAGGTTTACCCCTCGAGGTTCAAATACCCTCATACCATGTCGCTATACATCAGGGACTAACTGAAGATGAGAGGGTCAAGCTCCGTTATCAGGAGTTGGATGCTCTTGATGAAAAGAGGCTAGAGGCCCAGCAAGACCTTGATTTCAATCAGGGGAGAATAAAGAGATCCTTTGACAAGTCTGACAACGTTCGCTCATTTGTTCATGGGAATCTAGTCTGAGCAGTCAAGAGATCGATTGTCATGCTTGGACGCCACGAAGGAAATTATTTTGAACTCAAGTTGGAAGGTCCCTTCATAGTAAAAAAGGTCACACCAAATGAGGCTTATATACTGGCAAACTCTGATGAAGAAGAGGCAATGCCCTATATCAATGGGTGATACCTAAAGAAGTACTATCCCTGATGTGCTCTTGAAATACAGTGCATGCAGTAAAAAGAAAGAAATGAAAATGAAAAAATAGCAACCCAACTCAAAAGAAATTCAGTTCTTTTATTGCAAAAGGACATTATCAGGGAAATTGTAGATATAGTATCAACAGTTGCTCTTGCTTCAGAGGAAAAGAGGATGTTCATGTTGAAGTGTTACTCTTGCTTCTAGGAAAGATCAACAATTTCTGAGTCAGCTTCAATTCATCTGACGAAGTATGGCTGGTTTCAAGGAGAGGGAAGAAGTACTCTAATAGAGTCTATCAGACATACAACGAGGACTTCCTTGGCAAGGAACTGACCTATGATGGATGCCCTTCTTCAACACAACATGGACTTCACTATTGTGCTGGAGGGCTTGGCTTCCAACAGACCACGGTGGCCGGGCCTTCTCATATGCCATCACTCATGGCCCCCACAAGGCATCACTGTCCATGGTCATCGTCGTGCGCAACTTAATACCGCGTGTGATCATCATCGTGCTTGGCTCAACGCCGTAGGTGACCACCGCTGTGAGCCGCTCAACGCCACGTGCTACAATCACGATGGCCAACAATGCGTGCAACCATTGTCGTGAGGGGCATACTGCCGAGCATGGCTGTCGCTAAACGCAGCTTAGCGCTGCGCGAAGATAGCACTGTATGCTACTTAATGCTGTGCATGCCCTTGTGGTGCCCTGGTACCCACCATCCCCAATTCTCAGGGGCATTTAACGTTTCGCGCCTCTTCGACTTCACCAGCTATCCCTCCCCGGTGGCGGTACACCTTCCCACGGCTCTTCACTTCCTGACCGTTACAGGAATGTGACCCTTCATGCCCCTACCGACATTTCCTCTTCTTGCTAGAAACACTCCTTTGTCCACCAGGAACCCCTCCTGACCTTGTACTTTCCCCTTATCGGTAGCCGGGAATACCAAGGGAAACCACCAGAATCTTCACAGAAATCCCCCTAAGACAATGAGGTTTCTTTCTCCCTTCTTCGTACTCCTTTACCTGTCAAAAAATCATAGAGTTTCTAGTAGAGCCACTGTGCCTTCTCCTTCCTTGCTGATGATCACAAGAATTCCACAAGTCCACCAAGGAGTCCTTGTGTACACCGGAAATGGTGTCGCAACCTGATGGCATCACTGTTTCTCTAGCTATAGCTCTAGTGGCTACTGTTCTTCACTAGAAAATTCTCGGTGAACCCTTGTGAAGCTGTTGTTCCTTGCTTGAGAGGTCTTGGCACTCTTTGAAAACATTCACAAGAACTCCGCGAAGGTTCATGACTTGTTGAAGTATACACTGTGAGTTTTGGTTGGAAACTCTTACCGAAAGTCTCTCTACAGAAGTTCTCTCCCTCTAAACCTCGCACTGTTTTACTGTATGGTAAAATACAAAAACGGGGTTTTACCCCCTTTTGTAGACAAGAGTTACATGAAGTACCCTTCACAAACTCGAAATGATACTCCAGTCCTCATCTTCAGACGACGATAAGTCCAGCTTGTGCCTCCTGACCTTCTGCCGTCTATTGCTATCACTATGCCTTAACATCGTGCGATGCTAACGCCGCACGCGTCTCTAAGGCTTAGCGTTGCGTGCTTTACTAAAGAAGCTATTGTCATGCGCTTCATCAGAAGCTATGGCCGTGCGCTTCACCAAAGGCTAACATCATGCGCTTCACTAGAAGCTATCGCCGCACGCTTCACCAAAAGCTATCGTTGTGCGCTTCACCAGAAGCTATCGCTGTGCGCTTCACAAGAAGTTATCACTGTGCGCTTCACAAGAAGCTATCACCGTGCGCTTCAGCAAAAGCTAATGCTGTGCACCTCACCAGAGGCCTAACGCCGCATGCGCTTCATCAAGGGCCTAACGCTGTGTGTGTCATTCAAAACCTAGCACCATGCGCATGCTATGACACTCCCATTTGGATCATCGTCCTGCGTCCCCAAGGAGTCAAGTCTTCAGTCACAGCTCTGTTCCCCTTGGAATCACATTCCCTTACCAAATTACAGTCTAGGTGCACGACCCTAAACTACATGGTCCAAACTACATGACCTTAAACTGTAGCGGAGGTCAAGCTGCATGACCTTAAACTGCATGGTCCTAGCTGCATGACTTTAAACTGCACAGCTGTGGTCCAAACTATATGACCTTAAATTGTAGCGGAGGTCTAGTTGCATGACTTTAAATTACATGGTCCTAGCTGCATGACTTTAAGCTGCATAGCTATGGTCCGAGCTACAAGACCTTAAAACTGTAACACATGTCCCTGTAGCAAGATGTTAAACGATGCGACAAATAGTCCGTGCACATGACTTTAAATTGTGAAATAGACGCACCTCTCCATCGGATATATTCTACCATTATCCCTAGTAGAGTTACACCTGTGCTCCAGGCTGTCATTCCCAGTGGAGCTACATGCAGGTCACTGTCCCTCATCCCCAGTAAGAGTCACATCCGTATTGTAGCCCATTATCCTCAGTGGAGTTAGGGTCATTCTTATCTCTTCAATCCCCAGTGGGGCAACATCTGTTCTCCAATCTGCCATTCTCAGTGGATTTACATGCATACCATTACTCATTATCCCCGTGGAGTCATATTTACCCCATAAATCCCCAGTGGGCCAGCTTCTCACCAGGGCACTCTATCCCCACATGGAGCTTTACTTACACAACGACCCACACAATGGTCTGTTCTGCATGACCTTAAACTACACAGCCATGGTTCGTGATGCATGCTCTTAAACTGCACAACCATGGTCTAGGTGCATGACCCTAAACCGCATGGTCCAAACTATATGACCTTAAATTGTAGCAGGGGTTTAATTGCACAACCTTAAACTGCATGGTCCAAGCTGCATGACTTTAAACTACGCAACCATGGGCCGAGCTATATGACCCAAAACTATAGTGCACGCCCTACGCGCATGACGTTCAAAGGCTTAGCATCATCGTTTGAACTAGTTGACATTAAACTGTAGCAAAGGTCTAATTGTATGACCTTAAACTGCATGATCATAGTTGTATGACTTTAAAGTATATAATGGGCATGGTGTATACCTAGACAAGGGAACGCCATGAGTAAAAATGACGGATGGGCATGATCACAAAACCATGAGTAAAAGAGTTCAGTGAAAATAAACCCCTGGCACAGTGAAAACCCGAAAGGCCATCGTGAGCAAAAATGGATAAAAATGGGTGGACATGGCGGAGGTCATAGGTCAAAGAACCCAAAAATAAAGGAGGTTGGTAAAAACCATCTTTACGGCGCCACTTCCCCTGTCCAGGTGAAAACCTACAAAGGGTGCTTGGACCAATAAAGTAGGTTTATGTGGCATCACAGCCTCAGCCGGCTCCCAATTACTAAATAGGCGTAATTCTGGCTAATGAGGTCCACACAAAATCCTCAACCGTTAGGATCCAATCACAACACAAGATGGCTCACCTGGGAGTAAGCGCCTCGCAACATCTCCCAAACACCAAAATCAAAGAAGAGTCCTTGAGGGTAAGGACGATGATCGAAAGATCACCCCAAAATCGAAAATAGTCCTTGAGGGTGAGGACGATGACCAAAATATTCCTCCAAAAACAAGACGAGCTATTGAGGGGAAGGACGATGAACAAAGAATCCCTTGAAATAGAAAAGAGTCTCGAGGGTGAGGATGATGATCAAAAGATCCCTCAAAAACACAAAATGGCCCTCAGGGGTACCGTCTGATAGGGTGAGGACTGTAAATACCAATCTCTCCTTGTCACAAACTTGTCTAACAGGGTAAAAACTAACCCCTACGGTCCCGTGAAGGTGAGGACCACGATAAGATCCCTCAAAGTCTCTTTTCCCACTAAAGTCTCCATGGATAGACCTGTACATTGCATCCAAACGTCTGAGCATCCTAGTTACAACATTGTATGAATCTCCTCGGCGTTCACGTGGTACTGTGGCTAGGAAGAAAAAAGAAATAAAGCTAGAGAAAATTTTTCGAATGTTATCTTTCTCTCTTCTCTCAAAGCACAAAATTCAGTGGGCATGTTGTTTGAAGACATTTTTGAGTACTGTGGGTCCCTGATGCAGAGTAAAAGAGAGAAGTCGGTCAATAAAGCTTGACAAACAATGAAAATTTTGATAGTATTAGAATGGCCCTAGAACCTGTTAAAATATTCATAAGGACTTCTCAAAGCCTCTTGCCAAGTTTCGTTGCATTCTGGCATCTCTAGGGCAGTGCAGACAGAGAAATAGTTTCAGCAGAATTAGCTTCTAGCACCCTGAAACTGACCCCCATAACTAGAACTATATTTTTGATGTGTCAAACAACTGTGGGACCATCGCTATTGGAGCCGACATGGTTGAAATCCCTTAAGGGTCAAATTTCAGCTTAATCGGGCACTCTAAGACAAAGTTATGAGCAAAATATCGAAAAGAGGTAGGTCGCACACTATTCCCGTTTGGCCTTCCTGCACCCAAGCAACATTAAAGGTGACTATTTTTGCATCCTCGGGAAGTGACTTTAGGGATCCATATCTCATTCGTCCCTAGTCGGATCACACTCAAATTTTTTGAGTGTGTTTATCTCGTCAAGACGAGCGTTTCTATGTGTGTCGCGCCCTGTGATGACACCCGAATAGTAAGAAAAGCTAGAGAGAAGTTTCTGATCCATGATGAAAGTTGCAGGAAATTAGCAATGACATGCCTCGCTTGAGCTGCCAAATCATGACGCTCACGCATCGGATTGACACGAGACCAGTTCCATTGCATGTGTAAGGTTCGGGGCTATCTCTGGTCCGAATCTTATACATCATGAAGTACCGGATTTTGCACACGAAGAAAATAAATTGGCTGTAAATTCTGGCACCGAAATTCCAAATTCCAACTAAAACTCCAAAGTTGTGAAATTTTTGTCCGGGCACAAAATCGAGCTGCGTTTGTCGCCATGTGATTGTGATAGCATGCTCAATGCAATTCAACAAATAAATCGAAAAAACACATCAAGATGAAGACGCACTATCAATCAAAATTTTTCAAGATCTATTCAAATTTCATGTTAGGTGATCATGCCTTGAAAGTGTGTTTCGTGGATTAAAATTATTATCAAAATGATCATAGCATCGAGCCCTATGCGATGACAATCATCTTTTGTTCATTCAGATGCTGGATCGTCAATGGATTGTAAAAAAAGAATCAAGAACGTCCTTAGTCCTCAACAAGGACTGTTTCAAAATTTCCCCAATTGTTAGGAAGGGGCAAATCAGAATCTGTCATTTTGCACCCTATTTTCTTATTTTTTTAATTCAAATAAACCTTAATTATCATCAATTAAGGTTAGTTTTGGTCGATCCACCTACGTTTTAACCCTAGTCTATAAATAGACGATAACTCTCATTGTAAATGGATCTCTCTTTTGGACTCACAGAGACTCTTTTGATAAATAAAATTCTTTTTGAAGATCACGAGTTGGGTCAAGTTTCTTCTTTGGAGAGAGAGAGAGAGAGAGAGAGAGAGAGAGAGAGAGAGAGAGAGAGAGAGAGAGAGAGAGAGAGAGAGAGTAGTAGTAGTACGTACGTACGTAC
>NW_006497781.1:2050881-2143224 GCF_000471905.2 Amborella trichopoda
TTTTCTCTCTCTGGTTTTCTTTTCCTCTTTTCTTCTCTCTCTTCTTCGCTTTCTTCTTCACCTTCTATACTGAGTCTTTCTCTGAGGCCATGCACCGCAATGACAGTGCCGTGCATGCCTCTTTCTTTCTTCCTCCTCATGTTACTTCGCAAGTCGTGCATGGCGATGGCAGTGCCGTGTGTGAGCTACTCTCTCGCTCTCTCTCTTGGTTCATTTGTTGTCTTCAATATACTTCGTGCATGGCATTAGTCATCGTTGTGCGTAATGCCATCTAAAGGGGCACACAGTGAGTTGGGCAGCACTCAAGCAGTGGGTCGGGCTCCTATTTCAGTTCCAGGAATGGCGTCACACGTGGTGTTATTCATTGCCGACCATAGACTATCTCTCTTTCTGCTTACAGGTTGCAGACGATAATGCCTATCGCCGGTCGCTGGAGTCTCACCCATGCTTCACGTCTATCGCAGACGATGATACTTAATGCCGTTCGCAGGCTTCTCTTGCGCCCTGTGCCTATTACAGATGGTGATGCCTATCGCTGCCCGCGAAGGGTCAAGACAATGCCTATCGCCATATGCAGGCTTCTCTAGTGCCATGTGCCTATCGCAGATGGTGATGCCTATCACCGCTCGCGAAGGGTCGCAGTGATGCCTATCACCATCTAAAGGATTCTTTCATGCGCTCTGTACCTATCGCTACCCGCGAAGGGTCGCGACTAAGCCTATCATTGCCCGCAAGCTTCTTTTGTACGCTTTGTGCCTATGCAGATGACGATACCTATCGCCGGGTCGTGTTGCCTTCTTGTAATGGAGATGGCTAACGCCATCTGCAGTTCACTGCTCGTGCTCTCGCCATGAGCAGAAGTGTCCAGCGCCATCTGGGGGCCACAACATTGTTACTCCACGGCTATGGAAGGTGATTCATAACGCCGCTGAGACTTGCCTTCTCCTTCTCTCGCATCTTCTCTCTGCTCTCTTTTCTTCTCTTTTATTCTCTTCTTACTTGACTGAAGGATAGACTCAGTCTAGCATTGCCATAACGGGCTGGCTTTCGAGTAGTATTACTGTCGTGTTGTACCAGAGTACCATGCCCATCTTGCTGCCACACCAGATTTTGGTTTCGAGCAGTATTGCCATCGTGCTGGTCTAATTTACCATGCCTGTCTTGCTACCACTGCGAGTCGATCACTATACTGGTCCAGCTATCAGGGTAGGCTCATCTCCTTGTCAAGTATTCTTTTCTTTTCTCCTTCTTATTCAAATTTTCTTCTTCATCACCCTAACTTCTCATCTTCTCTGCCATCTGAATGTGCACATCTATGCATATTCGCCCCAAGACAAGGGTGGGTTCCTTAACCCATATGTCTTGAAAATTAACCATGTCGATGCTTTGTAGAAAACAAGGAGATTGTAGGTCAAGGGAGGCGCTTTTGAACCAGTGGAAGCCGCTAGGGGGACTTTCCGTCATGATCTGAAAGGGTGTCCACGCTAGTCAGCCCGAGTAAGTCACGGACCAAAGTGAGGTTGGTCCCCACCTCACATTTTCAATTCCTCTATCATCAGTTAGACACCTGCCCTTGTTCTGTGAACAAGGTTCCCTAGGGAGTGGTCTCAGGTCCCTAGTCTTCCGAACCCGAGACACATGTCACCCGATCACCTAGATCCGGGGAGGCGAGATCAAGGCATCAGATGATAAGTACCAGGCGAAGGCTGGTCCTGATAATGATTGTACGAATTGTAATATCAAAAGGTGTTTGTTATTGGTTGTGTCCACACATACCGACACAAAGTGGGCCAAATGTTGATGAGGGGAGCCTTGCTCATCAAACAAAACTTAGGGCATTGATTCCCCGAAGGATAAGGCACCTCATTAATGTATGCGGGATACGGATTTTGATAAGTATCTACCGGTTGTGTACCAGGCAGGTGCAACGACTGTAGGTTCTCCATTATCATGTCACGTATTATTTCAACAGTCAAAGCAGTATCGAAAAGGTGTGGAGTAAACATAGTCTCGCAAGTCGGCCGATTTTTTATGACTTGGTTTGAGATCTGTTGTCCTGAAGGATCTCTTAAAGCAGCAACTATTCAGGTTGTCTTTAGTTCCTCAAGTTCAGCAGCCTATGTCTGGATTTCTCTCCATTTAGACTAGCATAGCCCTTAGATGCACCAGCTCTTCAGACTCGACCAGGTTATTTCCACCTACATCCACCATTACATTTGTAATGGGTTGTTGCTCAAATGGTTTAGTGGATTCACTGTCTGAAACTAGCATGCCAGATTCTAGCAACTCGAAGGGAAGTGTCAGAGTATTCATGGGCACAGATGAGACCTTTTGTGCCTTAGCAATGCTACAGATAACATGGGGGTTGGTGACAGCCTACCGACACTTGTTTGCTTTCTTCGTTGGAGTCTTAATGGGTAGAGGTCCCTCATTAGATGAGAGAGATGATATATCATCAAACCCAAGAGCGATCTTGTCTCCTACAAGTTCTTCCTCGTTATTGGAGGTTATCCTTGTTACGTTACATGGCCATACCTCAAAGAGAACATCTCTAAATCATGCGTGCTCTTCTTCCGAAGCAGTTTGAATTCCATGTTCATGAATCCCAACCACATCTCGACCAATGAGCTATTTTTGGATTGGGCAGATGTCCATGCTTTTTCGTAAACATATTGGTTGAAGAGCTCACGAGCGTGCTTAAGGATCGTCTTGACATGAAGCTCTTGAGCTCGAATGTACTTCTTTAATTCGGCCTTGGGGATACAAGGAGGCTCACAATCATTTTGTACCAGGTTGCAAAAATCCAGGTTGTAGGCGTGAGAAGCATATGAACCAGGTGGGTTAATATCTCAAAGATGTCTAACCGTCGGTTAATGAGGATCCCGTGGGCCAGGTAAGTTAGTGTTGTGATTGCCGACATATGAGCAACATGTGAAGAACTAGGTAAGCTAGTACCACGAGGATGGCTAACCACCTGTCAATGAGGAAAATACTTGAGACCAAACAAGTTGACATCATAAAGATGTTCAATAGCTGTTGTGTGCATGACATGTCGCGAGCCGGGCTGGTTAGTATCATGAGGAGGACTAACTGCCGGTCGATGAGGAAAATACTTGGGACTGGGCAAGTTGACGTCGTGAAGATGTTCAATAGTCGTTGTTTGGGCAACTTGTGAAGAATTGGGTAAGTTAGTATCATGAAGATGGCTAAGCACCAGCCAATGAGGAAAAAACTTGGGACCGGGTAGGTTGACGTCACGAATACGTTGAATAGCTGTGTATGGGCATCCTTCCTACACACCGAGGTAGTTGTCTTTGCGAGATGCGATGACCGTGATTGCTCCGAGATGCTACCAGCCAAAGCACAACTATTGATCTCCCTTCGTCACCTTTTATTAGGGTAAACAAAAATTACCCTCAATGGCTTACAGTTCGAAACTAGAGCCACCTGGGGCCAAGATTTATGGATTGTCCTAGCCTTTGATGATCGCGACATGAGCTCCCACGTTGCAGCCTTTTGCTTCGTAATACATGGGCTAGCCATGGTTTCAGAGAAGGCATCTTAGTCTATCGATGTGGAGAAGTCCAACGGAACATCCATAGTCCTCACCTTGAAAGATGTTACTACTGCAGCCATGATTATCTTTGACGACCTCTCTAACAACACAAGGGATCTCTTGTCATGGTGATAAGTAAATGAGAATATGCGAGAGAGAGAGAGAGAAAGAGTGAGTGAGAGAGAGAGAGATCTTGACGAAATAGTTCCAAGGGTTTAATCCTCTGTTACAATTTACATTGATCAAATAAAAAGAAATAAAGCTAACTACCATTGATTTTGGGCTTGAGACCTATACATTCGTTTCTAAGAAGAAAGCTATACAAATATATCATATAAAGGGAAATAACATCAAAGGGGCATCAACCTGTATACCTTATCTACAACAGGGATGTTACTCTTATGTTTTCTTCCTTCTTTGAGAATGGGCCTCAAGTGGGTACTTGGAGCATGGAACAAATCTCTCTCTCTTTTATGTATTACAATTGTTTTTCTCTCTCTATCTCACTCACACTAATAAATAGAGTATGCTTGATAAGACCTATGTCTAAAAAGGAATTTGAACCCCTCTCTTGATTATCAACGAGGTTTATATAATCTTTATGAAGTGATAAGCTTTAATCTTCAGCTGATAACCATAAGGATATTATCTTTTAATCTGCGTCATTGATCTCCTGGTGATGTCTATCCTTTCTTTGAATTTTGCGTTTATTCCTCATATAATTTTGTATTTGAATCCACGAACCAGGCTTTATGCTTATCTTCATCTATTAGCAAATTTGAATTTGTAAGTTGTCCTTCGTGAATTCGGATTTGTTTAGCTGGTCTCATACGAACTTGAACCTAGTCTCATGCGAATTTGAACCTGCTCACTGGCTCTGTGAATTTGAATTCGCTAGCTAGTCCTTTTTATTTAACTTAGTTATACGTAAATCTTGTACTTGAATTCATGCTTATCTCTTAACGTTGCTTGAAAAGTAGAAATTAATCAGTTTGCACCTAACGTTTCTTTGATGACAACCATACGTTCAGTCGATAATGATCTTTAACTTTGAATTTCAAATTTGCAATTATGAAATCCAACGAGGAAAACCAAGACGCTGTTGTTTGAAGACACCGATGTGGAATAAAAAGAGAAGCCGATAAATAAAGCTTGAATTACAGTAGAATTCTCGATAGTCTCAAAATTGCCTCAGAACAAGTAGAAATGTTCATAAGGACTTCAAAAGGGCATCAGCCAAGTTTTCATCGCGATCAGACATGTCGAAGGTAGTGCAGACAAATAAACAATTTCAGAAAACTTAGTCTCTAGCACCCTGAAACGGACCCCATAACTAGAAATCTATTTTCAATGAGTCAAATTGCAGTGGGATCACCTCCATTGGATTCAGCACGGTCAAAAACTTTTATGGGTCAAGTTTCGGCTTATCGAGTGCTCTAGGATAAAGTTATGGGTGAAAGATCGAAAACGGGTAGGCTGCACACTATTTTGGTGTGCCCTCCCTACACTAAATCACCATTAAAGGTGATTGTTTTTACAGTCTCGGGCAGTGACTTTTGGGAACCATATCTCACTTGTCCTGAGCTGAATCATGTTCAAATTTTGTGAGCATGTTCGTCTCGTCAAGACGAGCATTTTGATATGTGGCACACCTCGTGATGATGCCCGAGTAGGGAGAAAAGCTAGAGAGAAGTCGATGATTCGTGGAAGAAGTTGCAGGAAATTCAACAGCGACACATCTCCCTCGAGCGGCCATATCACGGTGCTCGGGCGTCAGATTTACATGAAACTAGTTCCATCGCGTGCATAAGGTTTAGGGCTATCATTGGTCCGAGCCATGTCCATGATGAATAGTCAGATTTCACACGTGAAGCCGATAAAAGTTTTGTAAATTTCGATCTCTAGAATTCAGATTCTAGCAAAAAATCCAAGACTGCAAAATCTTCATCCGAGCACAAAATCGAGCTGCATTTGTTACACGTGGTCGTGACGGCATGCTCAGTGCGATACAAAAAAAAAAACAGGGAGAAATATCAAGATATAAGTACACTATCGATCCAAAGTTTTCAAGATTCACACAAATTTCAAGTTGCATCTGTGGCTCGAAGTTGGTATCAAATCGATTGCCATGATAAGCACTATAAGAAAGCAATCATTTTTTAATCAAACAGGCACCAAAGCATCCTTGGATTACCCATGGAAGATCACGTACGTCTGAGGGCAGCAACATGGACTGTTTTGGAATTGCAAGTATTGTTAAGCAGTGGCAAAATAGTCATTTTGTACCCACTTTTAGAATTTTTTTTAATTCAAATAAATTTTAATTATTGTCATTTAGGATAGTTTTTGGCATCCACCCATGTTTGGGCTCAATTTTATAAAGACATGCTAAACCTAATTGTAAAAGGATCCCCTCGCATACTTTCAATTCATCAATAAAATTTGAGCTTTTACATTGAGTTGGATAGGCACGTCTTGGAGAGAGAGAGAGGAGAGAGAAGAATTAAGCTGGTACCCCTCTTCATCAAGGTAATTCTCTCTCTTCCTTTCTTTTTTCTCCTTTTTTTCTCTCAACTCTTCCTCTTCTTCAGTTTCTTTTCTCTCTCTTTTCTTTCTTCTTCTTTTTTTCTTGCTTCTCTCTTTTCTTCTCTGAGAACATGCACAGTTGTGGTAGAGCCATGCATGCCTCTCTCTATTTTATTTTCTTTCTCTAACACACATGACGGTGGCAGCGTTGTGTGTGTTTTCGTCTCTCCCTTGTTCTTCTTCCTTCTTCTCCTTCTTTATTTATTCTCTCTCTGCTTTATCTTTCTCTCTGCTTCTCTCTGTCTAAATGTGTCTGGCGATGGCAGTGTCATACATGAACTTCTCTCTCTATTTTGTTTTCTGTCTCTAACACACGCAATGGTGACAGCATCGTGTGTGTTTCCTTCTCTCTCTTCTTTGTCCTCTAGCTCTTTCCTAATCTCTTTCCTTCTCTTTCCTTCTTTCTCCTCTGACTCTTTCCTAACCTCTCTCCTCACTTTCCTTTTCTCTTCTTTCTTTTTGTCTCGCACTGTTCACCTTCATTCTCTTCCCTAAACTCTGTTTCTTCCTCTCTGTCTTTATTTCTCTCACCCTATTATTTCTTTTCACTCTCCTCCTCAGTCAGGCATGACGATACCCATCGCCGAGCATGAAATTCTCATTCTTCCGTTATCCTCTGGAAACATGCACAGTGAGCCGCGCTTTAACCCGAGTGGCGGGCTTAACCTCTGTCCAAGGTTCCCCTTTCCCATGTTGTGCACGACAATGGTCATCGTCCTTTCCTCATTAATTGACAAGGACACTAAACCGGGCCCTTTCGCGAGTGGCGGGTCGGGTCATGTCGTGTCTGTGTCCCTTACGACAAGAGCAGCGATGCCTAACTTGCGCATTTCTTTCCCTTTCTCGTTCTTTCTCTCTCCTCATTCCTCTGTCGTGGGTGGCAGAACCCATCACCATCCATGTTCTTTCTCTCTCCTCTTTCCTCTGTCATGGGTGGTAGAACCCATCATCGTTTATGATTTTTCTCTCTCTTCTTTTCTCTCTTCTTCTTCTCTCTCCTTTTTCTCTCTTCTTTTTCTCTCTTCTTCTTCTCTCTCCCTTCTCTGACCTTTTGTTCTTTCTCTCTCATCTTTTTCTCTCATCTTTCTTCTTTCTCTCCCTTCTGTTCTGTCTCTCCTTTCTCTCCCTTTTCTCTTTTATCATTTTTCTCTCCACATTCCTTTCTTCTCCTTTCTTCTCTCTCCTTCCTCTTCTATCTATTCTCTTTCTCTCCTATGCTTTTCTTGTCTCTCCTCTTTCTCTTTCTTTTTCTTCTTCCTCTCTCATTGACCAAGGGACAAGTCTAGCACCTGTCATGGTAGTCTCATCGTCAAGCAGTATTCTCGCAGTACTAGTCTAAGTTATCGTGCCCATCTTGCTGCCACGTCAAACTTGTCGATGTGCTAGGCTGGTTGGTGTTGGTGTTCTATCGTCGAGTAGTATTGCCGTCGTGTCGGTTTGCATTTTCGTTCCTGTCTTGCTATCACGTTATGTCAATCATCATGCCAATCTAGACACTATGCTAGGCTAGCCACCTGGTCAAATGTCTCTTTCTTTTCTTTTATTTTCTTCTCTCTTCTTCCTTCTCCCAACCCTCATCTCATCATTTCTTCTCTTTTCTCCTTTGAATGTGCCCTCTTGTGTGCATTTGCCTAAAGACAAGGTGAGGTCCCTCAACCCACTTGTCTTGTAAAATTAACCATGTGTGTGTGATTGCAAAAACAGGAGAATACAGGCCCAAAAGAGACAATTCCGAACCAGTTATACAACTGAGGGGCTTTCCGACGTGATCTAAGAGGGCGCCCACGCCAGCCAACCTGAGTAAATCCCGAACCCACCTTAAATTCCTCTCTTACCGGTTAGTATACCTGCCCTTGTTCTTAAGAAAGGTTCTCGAGAGTGCGATCTCAAATCTTGGGCTCCCTTTGAAACCCGAGATGCGTGTCGCCATATCATTCAGATCCGGGGATGAGATCCAAACACCTAACCAGCTTGTCGACTCCATTGGGGACTTACTACCCCTTCATTGAATCATACTTGTTTGGCAAGTTTCTCCTTTGTTTTTTCTGTTTTCACACACCACATGGCTTCCAGATTATTTAACCCATTCATTCGGATCGGGGATTTTTTCATCCCTGCAATCCCCAGCTATCCACGAGAACAAGTTCCTCGAACTTCATTCCCAACTTTTCTTTTGAGCAAAGACCCAATCTCCAGCTACTTAGTCTTAACCTAGATAGGCGTGAGGAGGGACTTAAAGGCCCCTAATGCCCCATCTCCTTGCCCTGGTGGAACTGCCACCTAGGCATTCTGCATTGGTAGTGCACCCACTATCACTCACAGCATGCACCCTGCCACCAGCAAGTCACTTTTCAGTCGTATTGCCAAGGTACGCTGGAAGGTTGCCCAGTCCCTTTCTACGAAAGGAAAAGAAGTTGTCATTGCTCCTGTGGGTCGCTGCAAGGTCACCCCCACATTCTTGCACCAACTCGGGTCTCTATGGTTAGAGACTTAACACATGGAGGAGGAGACCTTAGGGCCTCCACCTCACGCACACACCCTAAGACTCGTGGGTCATCCACTCAAGTCACACCTCGGGGCAGCCCTTGTGCTACCGAGTAAGCGTTCAGGATCAGGCCTCCTTGGGCCGAAACTTTTACGCATGCATGTGCATCTCACTGCTCGGGGCAATGCCATTGCTGCCAATCCAAGCACATGAAAGACGATATCTTTGTCCTTCTTCTTAGCACACACTAACGCACCATGTAAGGGGCAGACCCTCACATGTTCCCTCGCAGACACTTGTTCGCAGTTCTCGGCCTCCTAAGGCCAGACCACCTGTTCGAGCCCGGGCTGACCCCCAAGTCACCTGGAATGCTACTTCAAGGGGCGTACACATGTCACCTTCCCAAGCCACTGCTTGCCTCTGACTCAGACATCATTGAGAGTTGGTCCCCTCTTCTTCCGCCCTTTCTCCTCCCAGTAGATATCTCAAGACCTGGTACTCGAAGGTGTTCCCTAAGAGTACCATCCTTAGCCAGCCCCTTCAGGTCGGCTATGCCTCTGGAGCCAACAAAGGAGTTCGCTGTAACGGCCTGATGATTGATGAAGTTCTACAACTTACAAGGCAGCAGCCCAAGCTGGACCCTGTCCACGGTCCAAATTCGCTGCCTTATCTTATGGACACGATGCTCTCATGCTCTAAAGAAGTGGGTCAACCTCGATCCCAGTCTCAGTTCTAGAGAGAAGTCTGCCGTAACCTCAAAGATAAGCAAAACAGAGGACTGCAGATCCTGATTAAGGAGCCGATCAGAAAAGTCAGAGCACCCAGCTCCAAGGGTCTCGTTCTTGAAAATCCCTTCTATCCTCTTCAAATACAGACACTGAAGAAGAGGTGCGGGAATCCTGTGCCGTGGTCAGTGTCATAGAAGATGACCCGACCACCCAACAGCCACGGTCCCATGACCTTCAAGAATCAGTGCTCACACTGTCGGCATATAAGACTCGGGTACAGTCGGGGCATACTAAGCCCTTGTTGTCCGATCTGCCGTGTGTGACTCGCCAAGCTTGGAATCCTTCAAACGCAGCTAAGGCTGACCGCCTTGAGGAAATGGTTAGCGTCATGGTTGTGACAGACCCTAACGACACCCAGGAGGAATGCATGAATAGGTTCAACAGTTGGTGCAAGCAATGATGGAGAAGATTGATCGCATGGAAAGCATGCGGTCAACAGTCAATGTATCCCCTCATGAGGTCAATTCCCATCACTCAGATGATGCGCCTCTAAGGAAGCCTTCTCCTCTTGCCTCATAGGATAATTCTATCCCTCACCCTGTCACATAGGCAGACATCAACGCTATGGTACCATAGCTTAAAAAGCAGACAAATTCCAGGCATTCAGGGTGCAACACTCTATCAAAAACCATACCCCTCTTACATTGATCAGGTTCCATTTCCTTCGAACTACAAAAAGGGGAAGTTTCCCCTATTCAATGGAACAACATCCCCGCACCTGCATATCATGGATTTTCAAGCGGCATGTCAAGAGGCAGCAACTGATGGGAGACTCCTCCTCCGTCAGTTTGTCTCTTGATGGCCCCGCCTTTCAGTGGTACGCTCAGCTTCCCCCAATATCAATACATACTTGGGAGGAAATGGAGAATCTGTTCCACCAGCGTTTCTATGATGTCGAGAGAGAGGTCCAAAAGATCGAGGTTCTCACCTTGACCCAGGAACCAGATGAACTTGTGGATCAATTTATATCAAGGTGGAGAGATTTGGCCACTTGCCATCCCAATCCCATGATTGAGAAGGAAGCAGTTCAAACCTGTGTGCGAAACGTGCGACCTGCGATCGCTCTACATGTTGAGGCCTCAAACCTAACCTCCATGTCAAAGCTGATCTCAAGTCAGTTCGCATAGAGGGTTTGTCATGCCATCATGGCGGGTCACGACAACAACGTTCAAGCTCGGGAAATAGCCAGAGCAATGGCAATTCTCGAACCAATGCTCGGGGAAACCAATAGAAAGGGGTAATTAGCGTGGCCATTACCATAAGCAATCCGAAGAAGGCTGCCTCTCAGACTTTAGACCTCTCCAAAGGGGTAGGCACAGCAAAGACAGCGTCTCAGACAGGCAAACAATAGAAGTCATACAACCGGGTACCCCCACCTGTGAACCTTAATCGAAGTGATTATTGGACTAAGCATAAAAGTAAGGTTTATCCTTTTGAAAAGGAATGGGTTCCTGCACTGCTTGTACTATTGCTCAAACAAAAAGTGATTGAGCTGCCCGAGAGCAAGTTTCTCGATCAATCTGGTCTCGATAGGCACGTAAGATATTGTGCTTATCATCGAATGGTAAACCACTCCATGAAAAAATGCTACAAACTTAAAGACCTCATTGAGGCTCTAATCCCGAAGGTCAGATCAAGCTCGAAGAAATCAAGAAAGCATTCAGGGCAACTGACGCTTCCCACGTGGTAATAGTATAGGAGAAAGACAAAAGCTTGCGTCATTCTGATGAGCTATCAACAGATCTGCTCCACGCTTTGTGCGGTATAATGCTTCAACAAGGACTCATTAGTCCAAAGTCGGCGACCCAACTCAAGCGCCTTGCTCAGGGGATCAAAAATCACTGGTGCCCATACCATCAGATATGGGGCCATGAGTTGAACGAATGCTTTGGGTTCGAAGCTGTGGTTGTGGAAAAAGTCCAGGCAAGTCACATTGCTTACGCTGAACACTCACAAGTCGGTACTTCCATTCAGTAGAGTGTCTCAGTACAAGACTCCCATGATAAAGCTTCTGATCCCACTGAACCCTGGACTTCCTAACCATGGAAAGTCCATCACGAATAGAGTAAGCTCAGTCTTTAAAGTGAGAAGTGATTCGCCAAGCTAGGGTTGTTCACCAACCTGCAAGACAAACCAAGCACCTCCAAAGGTGGCTAAAAGAAGACGAGCACCAAGGGCTGCTCATCGGAAGAACAATGTTCCTCAGCCACTAATCAAACCAGAATTTCTCAAGCCTCTTCCTCCCTTGCTGACCTTACAAGACGTCATACCGGTCGTCATCGACCTTATTCCTCCATCTCATAAAGAGGATACCCCTGGGTCATCTCTTACTCGGGGCATGTCTAATGAGGGTGACGACATTAAAAGCACCCCCAAAGTAGGGAAAAGACCTAAAAGACTCCCTACACACGTTCAACTCTGGTGATGATGTAAAAAGCTGCCCAAATAGGTTTGATGAGGGGAACAACCTTAAAAGTCCCTCACCTATTGACCCTTCTCCCTCTTCTTATTCATCTTCTTTTTCTTATCCTTCCTCTTGTGTGTCTCCTGTAGGTACAACCTTGAAATGTCCAGACTTTGAGGATCTTGATAGAGAGCTCGAAGGAACCAATATAATTAGGATGCACCGGAGACGGCTAAAAAAGACGTTAGCCCAGGCGGCTGGACCCTTAACAGTTGCTGACACTCTAGCAGCTCGAGCCAACTCAGATCCATCTTCTTCTACAAAGAAGCACAAGAGGTCAAAGCCAAAGAAACCCCAATGGCCTCTTGAGCTCGACTTTGAGCAGAGGCTAAGATAATCAAGAGGGCAGAGCTTCTATTCTCAAGAAGCTTGCCACATGGTGTAAATCTCAAAAGCATCACCCAGCAAGGGGCAAATGAGCATGAGATTGGGGAAAATGCTGCAACCTCCACCTCAGAAGCTAGGCATCTTGAAGTTCCCTGGTCCACCACTTCTCCCTTACCCATATACTCTAGATAATTCGCTCATCCTCCAACTCCCTGGGCTCCTTCATCGCCCAAATTCCCTGGACAATCCACCCATCCTCTAATTCCCTGGGATGTTGCTGGTCCCATATACTCAGTCACCTCCTAAATCTCAACCTCAAACCTCCATTCCACTAACACAAATCCCTATCACCTAATCCACTCAGACTTCCCAGACCAAGCTGGCTGTGTAATCAAGCCAGCCAGCAACCCAGAATAAACCTCTTCCACTTAAACCTACCCCTCAACCCATTATACCTCCAAAGCAGTTGGCAAGACCAAGAACACAAAAGGCTGACAAAGAAAAGGTGAAATATGATGTGAAAGGGCACCTAAGGAAGCTTCTAGCCCTTTTCAGCATTAATGATGCCCTCATGCTCTCAAGGGATTACCGTATGGCTCTAGTTCAGGCTCTTTTCAATCTAAAGGTATACAAGACCGAGATGGAACCCATTGAGGTGGACCCAGTGATCTTAAGTGGATGCATGACGATCACCTTCTCAGAGGATGATTTTCAATTGGGAGAAAAATTTGACAATCGCCCTCTCTTTGTGACTGGTGAGTTACATGCATGCCCCATCAACCGAATTATATTGAATGGAGGGTCAACAGTCAACCTTATCCCAAGGAGAATCCTCACTCATTTAGGATTAGGGTTTGAGGATCTCACTCCGACTCACATCACACTCCAGGGGTTCAATTAGTCAGGAGAGAAGCCAGCTGACACTGTCCGCGTTCATCTCATGATCGGGGAATTAAACGATTATGCCCAATTTCATGTGATCAACACCGACACATCTTACAATATCGACAGCCCGTGGCTCCATGATTAGGAGGTGGTTCCATCCACATTGCATCAGTGCTTCAAGTATAGTCGAGATGGGAGACAGTATATGGTCTATGCTGATAGAAGACTATTTCTTGTAGCCGCAAAACTCACTATATTGTTGCCAAGTATTACTTCACAGATTCGGTGTCACCCCAAAAGTCAAGAGAAGGTGATCACAAGTTTGTGAAGAAGGCGGAACCTTCGTCTCACGAAGATGTCGAGGACATCGGGAGAACGCTCGTAAACATGTTTAAAGAGGAAGAAAGACAAGGCAAAATTCTCCCTCTAATTCCCATTCATCCCAGTATGCCATCCATCATCCCTGAGGAAAATCCAACTTCCCTTGAAGATGAGGTTTCCCCCTCTGCTTCCATTACTGAGCCACCTTTGTAAGAAGATGAACCAGAAGACACTCGTAGGATTGAGGAAGTTATGTGCATAGATCTTCCTGCTCCGAAGTTCACCTACACATGTTTACAATGAAAATCTAATAGATCTTCCGACGAATATCTCTTTGATCTTGACAGCTTGAACTTATGAAAAATGCAGTAAAAGAAGTGGTAGATAAAGTGGGACAAATCGAATTCAGATTTGAGGCCAGATCTGCCTGAAAATGAGTAGATCTACTCTCAGCCTTGTGGTAGAGCTAGCATGATCCAAAATACTAAAAATACAATTTTAAAAGTAGAATAATCAAAATATATCAAAATAAAATAAAACAGTAAAAGGAAAAGAAAGAAAGAAAAATAAACAATACCAAATCGGGCCGGATGGCCTGGGATTCTCTAGCCTTAAAGGGCTCACCCGTATTAATACCAACATCGTCTTTACCTCTCTGATTCGGATAATGACCAACATATCTCTGGTGTAGAAGGGTTGTTGTGTCCAAATGATAGTTTAGATCTAGGGTTGTTGTTCCCTAAGTCTAGGTCTTCTCAAGCTTAGGGTTTCTATCTTCTCTTGGGTTTTAATCTCTTGTGTAGATCTTTGATTTATCCCTCATTTCTAACTTCATATACCCTTAAATAGCCACGAAAAAGAGATATACAAAGGCTCAGGACCTATTGGAAGGATATACATCCATAATCAACAAATCTTGAGTCAAACATATCAAATTTTGGGGTACGGATTTGGGCAACACGGGCAGTGTCGCCCAAGAGACACGCCTAGTGTTTTCAAAAAAAATCATTGAAAAAGCGACCCAAAATAGAAAAAATCAGTTTGGGGCAAAGGGGGTTGAGCAACACTTCCAGTGTCTCCCAAATCAAAAGTGCTCCAAATTGAGGGTTTTCTTTTCAAGTGTGTTCCTCAGCCTCTTGTAAAGCTCTCAGATAACATTTGGGTCAAAATAGATTTTTTTACTATTTTTAATGATTTTTTTGGTAAAATAGGGCATTTACAAAATTTTGGGTCAAAACAGGGCTCTTGCAGGGTTCCGAGCAGGCATACTAGTTCCGAGTCAAAGGGTAGGATGTGTGAACTATGGATTTTGAGTTTACTAGGATAATGTGGTCCTAAGGGTTCAAAAACCATAGAATTTTCCAGATTTAAAATAAGGTGTCTATAGTTTCCCCTCTTTGGCACTCCCTGTCCTTTGAGGGACAAGTGAGTAGCAAAGAAGCAGACACTTTGGCGTTCCCTATCCTTTGAGGGGTAGGTGAATGTCAAAGGTAAAGCATGCACTTTAAATTTCTTTTTGAGGTCACATGGTCAGAGGGCACACCAACTAATCCCTCCAAGTCATTGCGCTCTCCAAGCTCACCCACCTAGGGCATTTTTCCTCTTAGAGTCTTCAGCATGAGATATAGATGTGTTACACAAGCTTGAAACTCAAGTTGGATTTTCTGGCTATGCCACTTAACTTCAAGGGTTTTGCAATTTGAATCTTTAACCTTGGCATCTTCTTTGATTTCCTTAGGGTTTCCTAATGCTGCCTATAGGAAAAAGCTTTCTATATGAAGATACTTGTCTAACCGATTCCAAAGAGAGATGAGGCAGCAACGTGGCAATAGTGGCAACACGGTAATCATGATATACGGGTGTCCAAGCTCCTTTGTTTTAAAAGTCTTGTAGAAATTTTGAAAGTAGGGGGAGATTTGAAATAAAACATGGAGGGGAGATTTGAAATAGAACCCGGAGTATGGACAGGTTACGATTTTAACAAAAAAATTAAATTTTTTGAAAACACAAGACATATAGTGAAAATTTTTGAAATGAGAAAGATATTTCGAAAAACAAGTTGGTTAGAAGTTTTAACTCCTACAACTGTAAAGCCCTCTATGTAGTTTAGCGTCATGCAGCAATGGACCACATACTCAACCCTTTTATGTCAATACGGGGATAGACAGAATATACCCGACCCTTTTATGTCATACGGGGATAGACAAAATACACCCAACCTTTTTACGTCATAAGGGATAAACGGTACCTGTCAAGACTTTTTTACGTAGCAAGAGTTTGACATTTGAACATTGAACATGGTGGTTGTGCCCTAGATACACTCGACCTTTTGCGTCATATGGAGCTAGATGTTATATGTCTTGGCTAGTTTATGTCACACGGGTTTGATGTTTTTCCATTGATTAGGGTGGTTATGCCCTGGGTACACCCAACCTTTTGCATCATGCAGGGCTAGACAGTACCCGTCTTGGCTCTTTTACATTGCACGAGTTTGACGTCTTTCATTGAATAGGGTGGTTGTTCCCTGGATACACCCAACTTTTTGCATCATACGGTGCTGGTGGTACTTGTCTCGGCTCTTTTACGTCGTACGAGTTTGACGTTTTTCCTGTCTCGACGGTTTTACATCGCACGAGTTTGATGTTTTTTCCTATCTCGGATCTTTTACATCGCACGAGTTTGATGTTTTTCCTGTCTCGGCTCTTTTACGTAGCACGAGTTTGACATTTTCTAGATTGGACTTTGGTTGGTAGTTTAGGCTCGTGCAACGAGCAGCATTTTCTTTTTTATTTTTATTTTATTTTTGAAATTTTTAAAATTTTTGAAAATTGGTTGGCCGTTTAGGCTTGTGCCACGGAGGAGCATTTTGTTTATTTTTATTTTTAAAAATTGGTTGGAAATTTAGGCCCATGCTGCCAAGGAGCATTTCCTTCTTTTTTTTTTGAATTTTTTGAAATTTTTATTTTTTGGAAAATTGGTTGGCAGTTTAGGCTTTTGGTGAGAACATTCTGATGATATCAAGACCCCACATGGAAAAGGGCCACACGAACGGTGTTGAGTTGAGTGGTATGGACGGTGCATGGATGAGGTCTCCATAACATTGACATTTAAGACATCTCTTAACGAACTTTCAACAATCTTCGGCCATGGTGGTTCAGTAATAGCCTTGGCGCCTGATTTTTTGAGCTAAGGCGACTATCTTAGAATGACCTCCTTCATTGTGTAACTCTGTCAGTGCTTGGTCGATTTCTGGTTGATCGAGAATGATGTCATCGAAGGATTTCTTGAACAATAGATCACTTCTTACTAAGCATCCCATAGAAAACCTTCGAAGGGCTTCATTATCCTTTTTGGTGGCTTCTTCGGGGTATAACCCATTCTTCAACAGAGACAGAACATTGTGGAACCATGGATTTTCCTTAACTAGCGTATCTGAAGCCACGAGAGACACTTCCTCATCATTCTCATTTTCTTGCTCTATTTCTTCTTCAATCCTTGATGGGGAAGGATCATGTTTGTTCCTAATGTAGAATGACAGCATGGTGATTTCTGAAGGAATATTAACCATTGAAGCAAGGGTCGCAAGGGTGTCAGCGAACCGATTATTTTCCCTAGTTATATGCTACAAGGTGATTTTCTTAAAATATGAGATCATCTTTTCCACCTTTTCTCGATAGGGTTTAAACTTTTCTTCTTTCGCCTTCCAAATCCATTGAACTTGGTTTATGATGAATAAGGAGTCACCAATCACTCGTATTTGTTGAATTTTCATTCCCATGACGTTCTCGAGCCCGACTATCAAGGCTTCGCATTCATTAATGTTATTAGTACATAGGAAATTCAGTCTGATGGTTGTTGGCATTAAAATATTCTCGAGTGAACAAGGTATGAATCCTACACCTAACCCATATTCATCCCTTGCACCGTCAAAGTATAGCTTCCAAATTGAGTCCTCAATTGTGAAGAGGCTCTCATCAGGGAGATCCTTGTTGACGAGAGTGTTATCTGGTACTGCGTGCTCAGCCAAGTGGTCAGCAATGGCTTGTCCTTTGATCGATTTTGAGTAACATATTCGATCTCGAACTCACTCAATAGCATTCTCCACTTTGCCAAACGTCCATTAAGGACT
Source organism: Amborella trichopoda (assembly GCF_000471905.2). The sequence continues at coordinate 2,068,423 of NW_006497781.1, forward strand.
AGTCTTTTCAATAGGTACTTGATGGGTCTATTTTTTATATGAGCTTGACTGAATGAGATAAGACATAATGTCTTAACTTCTGCATGGCCCACACATGTGTCAAGTAGTGCTTCTCCACATCTGTGTATCTTGTCATGTAATCCACCATGGTTTTGCTGATGTAGTATATCGTTTGTTCTTTCCCATGGTCGTCATATTATCTTAACATGGCCTCCATGATCGTCTTTCACAGATATGCATAGGAACAAGAGTTTATCTGGACTCGAAGGATTAAGGATGGGAGGTTTGGTGAGGTACACCTTGATTTGGTCAAACGTTTCTTGGCATTCATTATTCCATATGAATGGGGTGTCCTTCTTAAAGAGTCTATTGAAAGGTGCGCACTTGTCCGCCAGTTGTGAGAAAACACGCCTTATGGCTTGTATGCGACCTTGAAGCCCACGGATTTCTCTGATGTTTCGGGGAGGAGGCATTTCAATGATGGCTCGTATTTTGAACAGGTCCACCTCAATGCCCCTTTGGCTTACTATAAAGCCTAGTAATTTACCTGATTCAACTCCAAAGGCACATTTTTGTGGATTGAGTTTGATTTGGTGTTTTAAGAGTTTTTCGAAAATGGTTCTCAAGTTGGTGAGATGATCATATCTGGTCTTCGACTTTGCCATAATGTCACCGACATAGTCTTCCATGATGGTGTGCACCAAGTCATGGAAGATGCTAGTCATTGCCCGCTGATAAGTTGCTCCTACGTTTTTGAGGCCAAAAGCCATGACACAGTAGCAGTAGGTTCCCCATTATGTTATGAACGAAGTCTTGGCTTGGTCTTCTTCTACCATGGGGATCTAGTTATAGCCTGAGAAGTCGTCCATGAATGACAACATCTCATGCCCCGTAGTGTTGTCGACCAAGGCATCTATGTTTGGTAGTGGAAATTGTCTTTAGGACATGCCTTGTTGAGGTCTCTGTAGTCGACACACACTCGAATCCTCACGTCTTTCTTGGGTATGACCACTATGTTGGCTAACCATTCTGAGTAATCGACAATGGTAATGAACTTAGCCTTGAGCAGTTTATCTATTTCTTCCTTAATTTTGAGCTCAAGGTGGGACTTTTGACGTCAGAGTTTCTACCTTACAGACTTTGCCCCTTCGTTGAATATGAGGTGATGTTGCACCAACGTGGGATCTAACCCTAGCATATCATTGAACGACCAGGCGAAGACATTGGGGTAATCCTTGAGAAAGGAAATCATATTTTCCCTCTCCTCAAGAGATAGGGAGGTTGTTCCAATCTTGGTTAATCTAGGGAGGTTGTTCTAATCTTGGTTAAAACCTTGGGTCCTTCTCAGTTCCTAGGTTTATGTCGATCATCTCTTCGATGATAGCTGTTGGGTCACCATCGAACGTCTTCTTGAATTGCTAAACATGAGAGGTGACTTCCTTAGGTTGAGAGATTTCTTCAAACTCTTGGATCTCTTGATCTTCGTCTTGGTCGTTCAATTCGTCCTCTTGGGTATTGTGCATCGTTATTGGGCTATCTTAAGTGTTCGCCGTTTTTGAAAAAATAAATTCGTTATTATCAATTTTATCATGTTTTGAATTTTCAATGGTGGGTTTTGAAATAACACAAGAGGTATCCCTTATGGGACTCGTGAAAGAAGAGTTAAGGACCGAACGCGCATGGTGGTTAGATGGCCACCCTATGCCTATCCGTTTTTTGGCACCGAGACTTGAAGGTGCCGCTAGTATGCTTCCAGCGATTCACAAGATAGAGGAATGATCGATCAATTCTGTTCCTGGGTTTGTATCGATGGATGATCACGGTTGGCTGTGTTAGAGCCGATTGTGAGTCAGCAAAAAGGTCATCAATCCCTAGTTCTTATGTGTGTTGAAATGTGGAAGAAGAATTCCTGACCTTTAGGGAATCAAGGATCACCTTTGGCCGTTTTTAAGGATGGGCATCGAGGCTTTGAATGCCTAAAGATACAAAGCTAGGATAGCTTGAAGGCTTCATCCGGCTTTGAAATAGGGTGAGAGTACACTCGAGACCTCTTCAATCCTTGCTTTCTGTTTTAGCTTGGAGTGATTCAGAAATTGCCTCAGTTACGCCTTGCCCTTGACTCACCAAGCCTTAGCCTGGTTGAAAGCCTTGGGAGACGAGCATGTGCTAAGCTTCGAGGGACCCGAAACTGTATCGATGTTGACATTGTATAATTTCATCCATCGATGCAGAAGTTTACAAAATTTGAGGAACAAGGTCGCCAGCCTCTAGGCGTAAGGTGGCACAATCGGCTTGCTCAAAGGAAGCGAGTGGGATTTCTCCAAGCTCGACCCCTACGACTAGCTTCCTGTTATGTATACTAGGATCAAGAAAAGCAAGGGGATCGACACATACCTTTGTGATGCCGTTTTTAGTTGGAAATTTGAGGCAATGATGAGCGTAAAGTCGACCATGAGGTTTTCATGCAACCATGGTCTTCCTAGCAACATGTTGAATGAAGGTTTTATGTCCAAGAAATAAAACTTTATCACTTGGACGGTGGGGCCGATCTTGAGTGTGAGAGGCAATATGCCTTCAGCTTGCCACTTAGTCCCATTGTATGCAGCGATAGTTAGTTGACATGGCTCGAAGTCATCCGGGCTTTTGCGTATCTGCTTCATTGTTTTCATAGGAAATATGTTTAAGGATGCTCCATTATCATCAAGCACTCTCCATATCTCATATCCTTACATGAAAACGGTGATGTGCAGAGGTTGGACATGAAAACTGTTGAAGCTGGCTAGGATATCATCGTCCTTGAACATGATTGGCGTTGGTGCCATCAGTTGGTTGATCATTCTGTGCAAATCATCCGGCTGCGTGTTGCTTGGGATGTGTGCCTTGGTGAGGACCCTTTCGATTTGGGCTTTGTGTGCTGGTGAATTGGCAAGCAGCTCCAAGATGGAGATCTGAGATTGCATCTTCTTGATATGGACTGATAGATCGTAAGTGGTTACAGATCTTTGAATTTCTTTATTCGGCTCGTGATCTACGACCTCTACTGGTTGACTGGATTTCGAGGTGTTTTCGATCCTTTCATCAAGAGTGTCGGCCATTAATTGGATGCGTATGAACTCTCGACCTCTTAGGGTTAGGGAATCAACCTTGTTGCCTGAAGCTCGATAACGTCAGCCCTAGCAAGAGTAATGGGAGACTTTGAGGTGTTAGCCCCTTGTTTGGAAGATGATGCCTTTTCAATCGTTCTGACCATATCAATTTCAAGTGTGTCATCTTCATCATATCAGTCCCACTTGAGAAGGTTATCAAGGTCTGGATGTGAACGGTTTCCTCTTAGAAGGTCTAATATATCTTCTTCGGGCTCTTGGAGGTGATGATCACAAGAAAATACGAACTGCCTTGGACCATCTTCCTCGTCTCCACTCTCAACCATGTGAATGACGATGTTCTCTTTCGATTCATCTTGAGCTCCAAGCTTTTCAGTTGTTGTGACCAAATTTTTAGGGAGAGGGTTTGTGAAGATACCCATCTTTTGATTATGCTCTTCGACAGGTTGATTTCTAAGTGAGACAATGATTTCCCCATCCGTTTCAAATATATGTAGTTTTGAGTATCATGAGCATGGTTTTGATGCCATTTTCACCACTTGCTCCTATCAGTGACTTGAAACGGTGGTTCGAATGGTGGCAGGAGGTAAACCATGTTTCTAGCTAGGAGTAATTCGAGCACTTTTTCTAGTGGGTCTTTGAGAGGAGTGAAATTATCCTCTCGCCTTTGGTTATTATTTCGAGTATTCGCTCTAGGCTTACCCCTTCGGTTTTGGTTCTGACTCTTGTGTTGAGTGGCTAAACCTTGAGCCGGTCCATTAACGATAATCTCATTAACCTGACTGGAAGCCTTCCCCTTGTTATTATTTTTGCTCTTATTTTGGGGAGTTGTTATTGGTTTATTGTCGGGCCTGGTGCTGTGGGGTGTCCCTCTTGCCCTTTCATGTCACGCCACTCGCTCGATCATAGAGTCGAAGGAGTGGGGGATAAGACCTTGGCTGAAAAAGGTCCTGTATTCAGGAGTGGCATTCTCCAAGGCCATAGATATTTTGGCTGGGTCTGTCAGTGGGCATTCTATGATCCGAATTGCTGCATTGCGGAATCAACAGATGAAATCCTCAAAGGATTCTCATGGATTTTGCTTCGTTGCACTGAGCTCTGCTACGGAGAGAGACCTTGGTGTCGACCCGTGGTAGTGAGAGACAAATAGGTTGAACATTTCATCTAGAGTGATGTGTGGTTGAGCAGACATTATTCTCCGATGCCAGTTCAAGGCCTTGCCAGTCAATGTTTGCGAAAATATGACCTTCAATTGGTTAGGCATGTCTCGCAAAGCTCTCACGGAGAGGAGATACGCATTGACGGGAGCATCTGGATCGCTCTTCCCATTAAACTTGTTTCTAAATTCTTGGAAAACAATTCCCAGGGGAAGGTCCTCCATGCCTCTAAGGGTCTCTTTAACATAGGCCTTTGGGCGTAGAATTTCATGCATGCCCATTCTTACGAGCAAATCCTGCATCAATTTTATGGTGCCTTCTTATTGAGTATTTGGCGTAACAGTAGGCCCACTGGCCAGTGAGTTCCCAAGCATAGACCGATAAGTTGAGAATTGGGGTACATGTTGGCTTTGGGTCAAAGATTGATGAGCCGCAGTCACCGGGGCGGTTTGATACATTTGTGCTTGAGAGGCGTACTGACCCATAGGTGTCACCACCAGTTGCGAAAATTACACGATTTGTTGGACTAGATGAACTAGACGGACCGATTGAAGAATTGGCTGACTCGGTTGTGCTAAGGGTTGACCTATACCACTAACTTGGTTTGGGTTTGACCCATAAGCTGGGGCATTACTAATGTAACCTAAGTCAACATGACTTTTAAGGGCAGCTTGGACTCCTATTTCACCTAAGGGTTGGTCTAGATTGATACCGCTACTTCACACAGTGTTCAGGACATCATGAGATGTATTATGGTGGCTCGAGGTTGGATTAGATCTCCTAGATCTAAGTGGGCCTGGGTCTTGATATCGTTGTACCTAGAGGTTATCTCGGTTTGAGTAGTGGGAATTGGCGTTTGATGCTGCATGAATTTCTTCCCTCTCGTGGCTTCTACTTTGGTTGCCTAAAAGCCCCCTGTAGGACAATGTCTGGTCAGACCCCTTGACTATTCAAAGTCTTTCGGGCTAAACCAACTTTTCAAGCCACAAAGATTTTAGGATTAGGAGTGGACTCATGTGACTCTAGCTCTAATTGGAGATCTGGGTGTTGAATAATGGACTGACTTGAGGTCTATCGATAAGCCCAACGGATCGCGACATACTGGTCCCTAAGTTTGGGCAGATAAGGCTTAGAATCAGCCGTGGAGCAATGATCATCATCGCCCCGAGTGACTGACATGGTGGTTGCTTTATGTGGGGTTTAGAATCTAGACTTAGGTAAGAGCTAGACTCGACAACTTAGGGCAGACCTAGCCTGACTCTAAGGGCAAAACTTTAACTAAGACCTAGGCTAAGACTAGACTAGAACCTAGACTTGCTAGACTCAATGGGTTTTGGGTTCAGACCCTGAACTAAGGTAAGCCTAGTCTAGCTCTAGAGGCAACTCTATGCTTAAACCTATTCTGGAACCTAGACTAGATGGGTACGAGTCGCGACTTGGACCAAGAGTGAGTCTAGGTTCGGACCTAGGTGTGAGCCTGGTTTAGACCTGAACTGAGCTGGGTGCAAGCCTGGGCATGGACCAAGAGGGTTGGTGAAGATCAGACCAGGTGTGAACCCGGACTGGATCAAAGTTGAGCTAGGCATGAGCCCTTGGCTCCGACCAAAATGGGCCTAGGTTCGGACCTGGGTGTGAACATAGTTCGGACTTAGGTGTGAACCTGGTTCGGACCTGGGTTAAGCTGGGTATAAGTCTAAACTTGGACCCAGAGAATTTTGATGATCAAGCTAGGTATGGACCCGAACTGGATCAAAGTTGAACTAGAAACACACCTTTAGCTCTGTCCAAAAGGGGGCCTAAGTTCGAATCGAGACGAAACCTGGTTCGAACCTAAACTAAGCTGGCCTGGACTTGATCCCAGAGGGTTCAGCTCGGATCAAAAGCAGGTCCAGACTAAGACTATTATAAACTAATAGAAATGAGCAAGCACAACACATGAAAACTTTTGACCTGGATTATAGGTAAACTTGGCTTGATAGTGGGTTCCTAACTATTGAACACATAGGTCCTAGCCTCTTGTTATAGGATGTCCATCAGGTCCTATTATACGTGGAGTTGCTTTGAGGCAAAGGATTACGGAGGGGCACTCACAGTTAAAGTTATGTGAATCCCAACAGCCTCTACTCTCAAAGCTAGGTTCCCCTCACGCCATTAACATGGATTTTGGAGGTTTTCGAAATATTTGTTTGCTGGTTTCCCAGCCATTCCCGGTCCGGTGTGTGCTGGAGTGTGCAAAGAAGCACACAATCAAAAATAATTTTCAAGCAAGCACGCACACAATGCAATGAAGGAAATAAGTGAGCGCTCGACACTGATTACGTCTAGCGATGCGCACTTCGAGGCGAAGCTCGCACAAAGCACAATATAGATGGAGGGCTAGGCTACTCTTAAGAAAGTACAGTCAAAATAGTGAGACCAAGCACAGTTCATGCTAAGTTGAGCGCGGCCCGAGTCGAGGATGACTCGAACGGGACACGGTTCAGGGAGGGTGTAAGCAACCCTCAATGTAATTTTTTTAAAAAATTTTTTTTTTATCTTTTTAACTTTGATGAAACATAGTTAAACTAATCATGGTGAAAGTAGGAAAAACATGGTTTCAGTCAAAATTAACAAACAAAAATAAATCGAAAAGTTAGAAACAGAACAGACCTATCCAAAGCAAAATATTTTTTTTATATATTTTTAAAAAGTATATTTTAAGTCAAAACTTGGTCAAAAGGGAGCCAAAAGTCCTTGAAGTATGCCTGTGGGGTCCTAGAATTTTTCTGGGACACTTGCAGTTGGGCGACACGGGTGGTGTCGCCAAAGCGGCATTACTGATGTCTCCCAGGTGGCACTATTGGTGTTGCCTATGCAAGATGCCAGAAATTGTTATTTTTTTATATTTTTATTTTGTTAAAATTGATAAAATAAGGCTACAATAAATTGGGAGAAGCAGGAAAAAAAATATTTATGATGAAATAAATGAAAACATAGTAAAGAAGAATAGTGTAGACAAAATAGATTTGTATCAAGTAAAAAAAAAAATTTATTTTGATCTGAAATTTGGTGAACAGTCACAAAGAGACCCTAGAACATATCTGAAAAAGTTTCAGAAGATTCTAAAACTTTTGAATTTGGGCAACACAGGGAGTGTCGCCATGGATCTGGGTGGTATTAATGGTGTCGCCAAGAAAAATCAAGGTTTCACAGCAACGAAACCCTGGATCCTAATTACTATCGACTATTGGGACTTTTTGTGACTAAAAACAGTGAATAAAAGTTGTATTTTGGCTCTTGGATCAAGCTCGGAAGGCCCCACGGTGGGCGCCAAACTGTTTACGATGAAAATATGACAGATCTTTCCGCTTAAGATCTCTCTGATCTTGAAACCTTAAACTTATGAAAAAATTTGTAAAAGAAGTGGTAGAGAAAGTGGGACAAATCGAATTTAGATCTGAGGCCAGATCTGCCTGGAAACGAGCAGATCTACTCTCAGATCTGTGGCAAAGCCATCATGATCGAAAATACTAAAAATATGATTGTAAAAGTAAAATAATCAAAATAGATCAAAATAAAATAAAATAGTAAAAGAAGAAGAAAGGATATACATCCATAACCAACAAATCCCGAGTCAAACATATCAAACTTTGGGGTATGCATTTGGGAGACAAGCCTAGTGTCGCCCAAAAAAATCATTGAAAAACCAACCCAAGATAGAAAAAATCAGTTTGGGGCAAAAGGGTTTGGGTGACACTGGAAGTGTCACCCGGGCGACACTAGTAGTGTCGCTCAAATCTAGGCGACACAAGGCTGTTGCCTAGTCTAGGTTGGGCGACACTGGCAGTGTCGCCCAAGCCAAAAGTGCTCCAAATTGTGTTTTTTATTTTCAGTGTGTTCCTCAGCCTCTTGTGAAGCTCTTAGAGAAAATTTGGGTTAAGACAATGTTTTTTACTATTTTTAATTAGTTTTTTAGTAAACAGGGCGTTTACAAGATTATGGGTCAAAACAGGGCTCTAGCAGGGTTTTAGGCAGGCAGACTGGTTTCGAGTCCTAGGGAAGGTTGTGTAAACTATGGATTTTGGGTTTACTAGGATAATGTTATCCTAAGGGTTTAGAAACCACATAATTTGCCAGATTTAAAATGGGGTGTTTACAACACGCAAGACAATAAAAAAGTCATGCATGTCCCCATTGTACTATTGAAAGCAAGATTGGCACACGAGTTGCTCCGAAAGGGTTTGCGTTTCAATGATTTTGTGGGAAAAGAGTGTTGGAAGGTACTTTTCATCAACATGAGGCCCCCGCTCAATAAAGCCTAGTAAATAATGAAAATTTCGACTACCGCAGAATAACTCTGGAATCGGCCAAGAACTTCATAAAGTCTCTCAAAAGTCTCATGTCAAGTTTTGTCGCATTCCGGCATGTCTAAGGCAGTGCAGACTAAGAAATAGGTCCGGCAGAATCGGCCTCTAGCACCCTTAAACGACCCCTATAACTAGAGCTACATTTTTCGGTGTGTTAAATTACCGTGGGACCACCACCATTAGATCCAACATGGTTGAAAACCCCAAGGGGTCAAAATTCAACCCGAACGGACACTCTAGAAAGACGTTATAGGCAAAATAGTGAAACAGGGGGGCCGCATGCTATTCCCGTGCGGCCACCCTGCAATTTTAAGCCATGGAAGCGGTAGTCACGAACAGTTACTTTCGACGCTCATATCTTGCTCGTCCCAAGTTAGATCACTCTCAAATTCGATGAGCATGTTCGTCTAGTTAAGTCGAGCAATTCAATATGTGGCACACCCCGTGATGGTACTCGAGTGTGAAGAAAAGCTAGATTGAATTTGTTGATCCGTAAATAAATTGCAGGAAATACAATAGTATCATGCCTCGCTCGAGTAGGCAGATCACACCACTCGTGAGCCCCATCGACGTGAAACTAATTTCATTGTGTGTGTAAGGTCTCGAGCTATCACTGACCCAAACCCTGTACATGATGAACGGTTGGATTTTTCACATGAAGCCGACGAAGTGACTGCAAATTTTGTCGTCGAAATTCCAGATTCTAGTCAAAATTCCAAATTCCAAAGTTGCAAAATCTTCGTTCGGGCACCGAATCGAGCTACATTTGTTGCCCTGTGATTGTAATGGCATGCTCAGTGTAATTCGGTGAAGAAACCACATAAAAACATCAAGGAATGGGTATAATATCAATTCGCAGTTTCAAGACCTATTCAAATTTCAAGTCACATGATCGCACACTAAAAACATGATCCATGGCTCGAATTTGGTATCAAATCAATCACCATGCCGAGCCCTACAAGAAAACAATCATCTTACGATCAACCGAGCATCAGAAGTACCCCAGATCATCCATGCAAGATCACGCAAGTTCTAAGGCAACACAAGGACTGTACTGACATTCCACGATATGTAAGGAAAGGGCAAATCTGTCATTTTGCACCATATTTTCTAATTTCTTTTAATTCAATTTAATCTTAATTTCTAGCAATTAGGGTTACTTTTGAACATCCACCCATGTTTGGGGTAAATTCTATATATACGTACCATCATTGTACGCACCCGAGCACTCAACCTTTCACAAAAGAGAGAGTTTTTACTTAATACAAGTTTCTCTCTCTTCTCATTGTTGGGTCAAGTTTGAGAGAGAGAGGGAAATGAGAGAAACTTTTGACTGGTACCCCTAGGCTCAAGATAAACCTTCTCTCTCTCTTCTCTCCTCTCTTCTCCCTCTTCTCCATTTGTGTTCCTCGCAGGGGTCATGTATGGTAGTGGCAGTGTCATGCATGCCTCCCCTGAGGCCACACAGGTCGTGCATGGCGATGGCAGTGCCATGCGCGAGTCTCCTTCTCCTTCTTTTCTTCTATCTCTTTCGTCCAGTGAGGCATATAGACGGCGTTACCTGTCACCATCCATAGACATAGCTTTGACTTCTTAGTGAAGAATTTAGACGGTAAAACCCATTGCCGCCCGCAAGGGATCCTTCCCTGTTGCGCATCTATAGTAGACGGCGATACCCGTCGCCACTCGCTAGAGGCCTCAACAACGCCTATCGCCATTCGCAAGCTTTGTTCGTGTATTCGGTGCTTGTTGCCATCCTTCCTAGGCTCCACGCCTATCATCGTGCGCCTCGTGAGGATTAACATCGCATGCTTCATAAATGACCATCGCCGCACACTCCATCAAAGACTATTACCGCCCGAGCAGGGGCATGTTGTCTTCTCATGTTGCCAATGACGATGCCTAGCGCTATCTATAGTTTATTTCTCACTCTCTAGCCAGGAGCAGTAGTGTTGAGCGCCGCCCAAGGGCCACGACACTACTACTCCACGGTCGTGCATGGCAACACGTAGCGCCGTCGGTACCCGATCTCTTTGTCATCTCGTGTCTTCTTTTCACTCTCTTTTCTCTTCTCACTTGACTAAGGGTAGACTCAACCTAGCACCACCACATCGGTCTCAGTTTCGAGTAGTATTGCTGTCGTGTTAGTCCTAAAGACTATGCCTGTCTTGCTACCACTCCTAGTCGATGACTTCTCAGCTGCCATCCTAGTCTCGCCTCTTCGTCAAGTTTTCTTGCCTTTTTTATCTTTATTTGAACCTTACATTTCATCGCCCTCTCGTATGAACCTTACGCTTCATTGACCCACTTGTCTCGCAAATTAACCATAAAAGTGTTGTGTAGAAAACAATAGGATTGCAGGTTAAGAGAGGTAATTCTGAACCAGTTAAATCAGTGGAGGGGGCTTTCTTCATGATCTAAGAGGGCACCCACGGGAGCCAACCCGATTAAGTCCCGAACTCACCTTCAATTCCTCCCTCATCGGTTGGTATACCTTCTCTTGTTCTCGAGAAAGATTCTAAGAGAGCAATCTCAAATCCCGAGTTCATCAGAAACTTGAGATACATTCTACCAGATCATCTAGATCCGAAAGGTGGGATCGAAGCACCTAACGAGCTTGGTGACTCCACTGGGGACTTTCTACTCCTTAGTCGGTTCTCTCTTGTTTGACCAGTATCCGCTTTTACTCTCTGTATTTATCTCTATGGCATTTGGGTTGTTCAACATGTTCATCAGAATCGGGGACTTCCTTATCCCCGCACTCATGGCTGCTCTGAGGAAGCGAGCTGTTCAGTCCTCCTCCCCACTCTCATTCTAAGTCAGGACTCATGGTCCGACTTCGAGGTTCTCACTTGGATCGATGCGAGAGGGGACTTAAAGGTCCCTGCCTCCCCGCTTTCTCGCTCTGATGGACTCTCCACCAAGGCCCCTTGCATGGGTAGCACATTTGCTACTGCGCACCCTGCTACTGGTGAGGTATGCTGAAAGGCTACCCTGGCCATTCCCGCGAAAAGCAAGCAATTTTTCATTACTCTTGAGGTTCGCCACGAGGCAATCCCCCATATCCTTTCACCTCTAAGAACTTCTAAACCTAGAGGCTCGGCACACCAAGACGGAGACCCTGTAGCCTCTACCCCTAGCATACACCCAAGGGCTCGTGGTCCATCCACTCGAGCCACACCTCGAGGCAACCCTCACGTTGCCTTGAGCTTGCATTCAGGGCTAGGCCTTCTCGAGCCGAACCCTACATGTGTCATGCATTTGCTTCCCACAGCTCGGGGCAGCTAGCTCTACGCTACCTCAAGCACATGAGGGTCGACCACTCCGTCTTCCCTCCCAGCACACACGTCTTCACCCTGTGAAAGATGGACTTCGGCCTCGTCCCTCGTAGACACAAGCTCGTGGGTCTCGGCCTCTTCAGGTCTAACCCATTTACAGAGCCCGAGTCAAAGCCAAGTCACCCGGACGGCTAGCCTCAAACGTGCACACACACCGTCTTTGCAGGTCCCTCTGAGATCCAGACTCAGGCGGAGTCATGAACCAGCTCCGTCCACTGCTGCTCTTCTGATGACAAGTAAGCATCTCGAGCCCTAGTACTCCAAGGTCTTCCCTAAGATTACCATCTTGAGCCAGCCTCATGTCAGCTATATACTCGGGCCCCATAAAGGAATTCGGGGCAATGGCCTAATGTCATACAGTGGCCTCCAGCCTACAAAGAAGAAACTCAACTTGCCTACTATCCTGGGACCCCATTGTCTGCTCCAATTGATAGACGTGGCCCTTGCTTGTTCAAAGAAGGCACGGCAGTCCAGGTCTCAGACTCGATTCTGGAATCAGGTCCACAATCGCCTCAGGATTAAGCAGAAAAGAGGCCTACAAATCCTGACCAGGGAAACCTCTAAGGTAGTTGAGGTCACTCTTGGCGATCTCCTACCTCGTAATCCATTTTTCCCTCTCCAAGCTCTAGAAATTGAGCAAGTCCAAGAATATTTCTCTGCCATTACCACCCAGAAGCAAGACCGTCGAGAACCGGTCCTCACAAGATCGGCATACAAGGCTCTAGTCCAGTTAGGGCGGGCTGAACCCCTCCAGACTGACTTGCCACGTACGACTCACCAACCTCGGCAGTCCACTGGGCCACCAGGCTCTGACCCTTCAGAAGAGATGGTCAGTGTCATGGTGATCAATGACCCGAATGACACTCAAGAGTAGTGGATGAACAAGTTCGAAGAAATGATGCAAGCCATCATTGGAAAAATGAAATGCCTAGAGGCCTCCAAGTCCCCTTCTTCGACCTATTCCCCGACTGGTGAGGACACAGTTCCCAGGTAAACTCCTCCACCGGCCTCTCAATACAGTTCTACCTCTCGCGGGGTCTCCTAAATTGATATAGATGCTATGGTGGCCCATATCCTCAAGAACAAGGTCACAGGCATGCAGGAGACATCGCTCTATCAAACCCTGTTCAACAGTACTACATCTCCGCATCAACATACTACTCACTTCTAGACGGCCTGTCAAGAGAAAAAACTGATGGACGACTACTCCTCTGTCAGTTCGTCGTGACTCTCGAAGCGCCAGCCTTCCAGTGGTATGCTCGGTTGCCTCCAAACTCAGTACAAACGTGGCACAAAATGGAGCAGTTATTCTATCAACGCTTCTATGAGGTCCAAAGGAATGTGGAAACCATCCAGTTCGTCACTTTAATGCAAGACTCTGGCAAGCTGGTTGACAAGTTCATCATCTGACAGAGAGAATTGACAACCTTTCGTGTCACTCCCATGACTGAGAAGGAAGCGGTCTAGGCCTACATACGAAACATGCTTCTCGAGATCGCTCTGCATGTCGTGGCATCCAATCCACCCTCCATGTTAGAGCACATCTTTAAGGCAGTTCATATTGAGGGATTGTTCAAGCACCATGGCATCCCTCATCAGCAACCTGCCAGCTCAAACTCTTTGCTCCAACAGTCGTGGCAACCAAAAGGCAGTAATCAGCACACCTATCACCGTGGCTGACACCAAGGGAGCAGCTCTTCAACCCTAGACCTTTTCAAGGCATAGACGCCTCAGGTTGCGAGTAAACAACAGTCTTACAACAGTGTCCCACCTCCTAAAAATACTAAGCGAAATGACTACTGGATCTAGCATCAGAATAAAGTTTACCCCTTTGATAAGGATTGGACTCCTTCACTGCTTCGACTGCTGCTAGAACAAGACATGATCCAGCTGTCAAAGGCCGATACTGTAGAGTCGACTGGGTAGGAGGCAAATGAGAGGTACTGCTCCTATCACAAGAGGGTATGCTACCCACTTACGACTGCTATAAGCTCAACGACAATATCGAAGCCCTTATCAACAAGGTTCAAATAAAGCTCGAAGAGTTTGAAGAAGGCATTCGGGGCAACAGAGGCTTCTCACATAGCAACGATCCAAGTGGACGACGGGGCACCTACTATCCTTCGTGCATTTTTCTCCATAATGCTCAAAGAAGGACTCATCCCTCCTAAGCCGACAAGGCAGCCTAAGTTCCTACCCCCAGGGACCGAGAACCTCTGGTGTGCATACCATCAGATACGAGGTCATGATGTCAGCAAGTGCACTGGCTTCCATAAGCTCTTAGCAGCGAAGATGCAGTAGGTTCAGGAAGTTTAAGGAAGCCCGAGATGATACCCTCAAGTCCCTCTACTGCTTGTGCAAGAAAGCCTCCCGACTCAAGCTCAGCAAAATACTAAGCAAGATCATTTGCAGGCCCTCTTCGAGCCAATGCTCCAACAAGGCCTTGTCATTCCCAAGCCTGCCAGGCAGCTGAGGCGTCTTGCTCAGGGCACAGAAAAGCTCTGGTGCCCATATTACCAAGTACGGGGCCACGAACTCAACGTGTGCTTTGGGTTCAAAGCTATAGTCGCGGAGAAAGTCCAGCAGGGCCACATCATTTGTACGGTTCTTCTGGAACGCATCAAGGCCGTCACACTCGTTCAAGAGGAAGTCACACTACAAGCTCCTCATGATCAAACATCGGACCTTTTAAAGCCCTCAACCTCTCAGCCCTGGGAAGTCTATCATGGGCGGAACAGGCTCAAATCCCTTAAACGTGAGGAAATCTACCAAGTTAAGACTACTCACCAGCCAAAAAGGGCGGTCCAAATACCCCCTCAGGGATCCAGAAGGAGAACATGGGTACCTCTAGGTCATCCCATCGAAGGAATTGTCCTCCTCAGTCACCAGTCGAGGAAGAATTTCTCAGGCCCCTTCCCCCACTGCCAACCTTGCAAGACTTCATCCTAGGCGTAGCTCGCCTAGTCCTTTCGTACAATCAGGTGGACATCCCCAAGTCATCAACAGCTCGGGATTCCTCCAATATGAGTGATGACGTTAAAAGCACCCCACGATGGTAAAAGTCAGGGCAAGACCTAAAATATCCCCTGCAAATGTCCAAGTCCGGTAACGACGTTAAAAACTACCCAAAACTTTCTAATTCTTCTCCTCCTCCCTTCTCTTCTATTTTCTCCACAGGTGCAGCTCGATGGTGCCCAGACTTCGACACTGTAAACAGAGAGTTTGGAGGCACCAGCCTCACCCAGCCATAGCAAGAGTGCCTCAGAGAGACGTTGGCCCAGGCGGCTAGATTCTCTATAGTCGCCGACGCCCTGTCAACCCGAGCACAGACCGAGTCATCTTCAGGCTCTTGTTCCAAAGAGGCTTCCCACTTGGTACAAATTTTGAAAGTACCAGTCGACACGGCGCAAATGGGTCAAAGATCAGAAAATAAGCTACAACCCATACCTCAAAAGCACAAGGTCCTCAAGTTTCCTGATCCTCCATTTTCCCCCAAACCTCAACCTAAAACCTCTACATCCCTAATACAAGCTCCTATTACTTCCTCATCAACCTAGACTGCACTATCCAAACCACAAAGTCAGCCAGTGCCACAAACCAAAACCCAACCAAAACCTGTTCTTAAGCCTACCCTACCACACACACCAGTGATAGGATCAGGAACACATAAGACTAATGAGGATAAAGTAAAATACGATGTAATTGGGCACTTGAAAAAGCTTCTAGCCCTTCTAAGTATCTATGATGCCCTCCTGCTATCTAGAGACTACAGCATGGCTTTGGTTCAAGCTCTTTCTAACACAGAGGTAAACGAGACCGAAGTGGAACCTATTGAGGTTGACCCGGCCATCCTGAGTGGGTGTCTGACAATCTCCTTTTCCGAAGATGACCTTCAGTTGGGAGGGAAATTCCACAATCGCCCCCTCTCCGTGAATGGTGAACTTCACACCTACCCTCTCAATCGGATCATGCTGGAAGGAGGGTTAGCAGTTAATCTGATCTTAAGAACGATCCTCACCCGATTGGAATTAGGGTCAGATGACCTCACTCCTACCCACATCACTATGCAAGGGTTTAACCAGTCAGGAGGAAAGCCAACCGACGTAGAACGCTTTCATCTCAAGATCGGTGACCTCAACGATTACTCTCAGTTCCACATAATCAACACTAATTTCAAGTACAGCCCAGATAGAAGGCAACACGCGGTCAACACTGACAACCATTCCCTGTAACTGAGACTCACTATGCCAACGCCAAGTATTATTTCACAGAACTTCTAGCTTCAGAAAAGTCAAAGGATGACGCTTGGAAGCCTGTGAGAGAGACAGGACCTTCGTCTCATGCTGACGTTGAGGATTTGAGGCGAATGATCATGGAAATGTTTAAAGAGGAGGAAAGATAGTGTAAGATCCTCCCATTGACCCCTATCCACCAAGCATACCTTACCGCCTCTCCGAGGTCATGGTATCTTCTCATGAAGACAAAACTTCCCCCTCTACTTCAAATTCACCATAACAAAACAAGGAGTTAGAAGTAACTCCTGAGCCAGAGGAAGCCCCAGAGGTAGACCTTTCAACGCCAAGAGTAACCTATACATCAGAGCAGCAAAAGGCCATGCATGTCCCCATCGCTCTTTTAGAAGTAGAACTGGCACCAACTACCAAGGAAGGTACTTTAGGTTCCATCTTCCTTGAACAAGGGGATCATCAGTAGCCAAAAGAAGGTCCTACACTTCTCGGGGTGTTGAAGAAGTACAGGCAGACAAGAGTCATCCCTCTGGCTCCTAGGAACAAGACCCAATGGTAGAGTTGAGAAGCGAGGTTCGTAACCTTCAGAGCCAACTGAAGGTCATGCGCATTGTTTCAAAGCACTTAAAGGGTTTGTCCCTGAGATTAAGACCTATGACGAGCTCAAGACCAATGCACCTCAAAACAAAGCCAAAGCTCCCCCAGAGTGGAGCATTTACAACGAGCAGACTCATCAAATCATGAGAACCATGAATTATGAGCCCCTCTCCAATCAAACACTAAGGGGTGAGGAAGCAACTGCTCCCCCATTCGAGGCCATTGAAGCCACAGCAGGTTTCCACAAGGCAAACCAAGGGGTGGGATGTCCTTTTTCATCTCACACTAACAAAGGATGAAAGCAATAAAACAGAAGAAGAAAGAGGAGCGAAAGACATGTCCCACAGCACCCTAAGAAGAAGAGTGACATTTCATTCATAAAATCGAAAATTCATACAATTATCAGCATTATCAATACCAAGAATTGGTTTACAACGAGTTATAAATGAGAGTGTTCACTCTAGCCTCAAGACTAAGCCTATAATGGTCTTGTTGTGTCCACTTGATTTCATCCTTTAGGGCTGTCGCCTAAAGGATGGCAAACATTCTGACCAAAGGAGGGTACTCCCCACGTACCAGCTGAGGAGAAAGTGGGTCTTTTCCTACCTCATGGGCCACAGCAAGCAAACCTTCCAAATCATTGATGTTACATTCAAAAATCGCCATGTCATCCTCATTCTCAAAACATGCGATTTCTTTAACAATCAAAGGAACCTCCGAAGGCAAAATCTCGAAATCTGGGTGAACAAATTGACGCATGAGCAAGTTGGTTCTAAGGTTACCCAAGTGTGCCACCACGGGAATCGATGACAGTCAAAGGCCCAGGAAAGAGCTTAAGTAAAGACCTAATAGAGGGATATTTCTCAATGGAAGTTGATTCTTCTAAAAATAGAACTTCTCAAGCCTCTCGAGCCAGTTTAGTCACCTTCATTTTGAGCAAGTCTGCGTAAGGGACCTCGAAGTCTAAAAGGTTGTCTATCAGCCTCTTTGCCAAAGAGGGGAACATGATCAGCTCAAAGAGAGAAGCCCCGCTGAAAAGTTGATAAGCAGATCTAAGAAGATCACATCCGTTGTCTGCAGAAACATTGCGACGATTGAGTCTGGTGATTTGTGCAGGGAAAGGCATCATGGACTACAAAACAACAAAGCCTCCCCGAATGCACTAGACAAGAGGATAAATAACTTGTCCCGAAAAGGGGGTGACTACAAAATCCGAGCCTATTATAGGTTCCCTTCAAGCAGAAGACAGGCGGTTCCCTCTCAAAGTGGCAAGAGGGATCGCCTTGTTGCCCATGATTATAAGGTCATACTCACTGTCACCTCCAGAGACAGGAGGTTGAGGAGAGGGATGCAGTTCATTCTCAGTAATAGGAGGCTCCAATAACCATAAGGTCCCTGCTTGAAGAAGCTTGCTTCCTAGAAGCTTTAGAAGCCTTGGCCGATTGACGAAAATACATTTTTCGAAGGGAATTAATTATGGCAAAAGCAGGGATATCATTAGATAAGGGCAGGACTATCACCGTTTGCCACCAGGAGGGAATCACCGCCTCACAATCAATTGAGGGCTATCGCCGTCCCATGATCAAGGCGTATTAATTACTTCCTCCAGCTGTCAGCACGCGTAGCACATGTGTCCCTTGAAATCTGGGCATGCTGCTTGACACTTGCGGCGTGGCCTGGCACCGCGCGTATGGAGGACGACCGTTTGCCATCCTGTGACCCTTCGTATCTTTGACCGTTACGGTCCCACAACCCTTTGGGTTCCCATCGACGTTTCCTCTCCTCACCGGAAATCCACTCCCATCCACAGGAATATCTGAAAGCTTCCTTGTGACCCTGCGGTCTTCCCTTCTCCCTGATTTCCCACTTCATCAGTTAACCAAAACTCACCGGAGCTCCACTATGTTTTCGGTGAGCTCAATGCAGTCCCTCTTTCTCCTCCAATAATCAGAGGACCTACAGAGCCCTCTGAACTCTCTGCAACCTCCCCTACAGTAGTAGAACGATCCGAGGAGCATTGAAACTCTGGCAGGAAACCTCTGCAAATCCTGCTAAGGCCTTGAGAAACCTTGTTCCTTGCTCAGGAAGCCTCGGCACTCCCCGAAAAGGTTCGCAACCATGGCACAAAGCTTTGTGACCTCCCGAAGCTCCCCAGAAGAAGCTCCTAACCATTTGTCTCTGCAAATTTTGGCTGGAAGGTTCTCGTCAGAAAATCTTCACCAAAGCCTTGGCCCTCTCTCTCAAAAAGCCCTTCTACTGTTTTACCCTTCGGTAAAACAATAAAGAGGGATTTTCCCCCTTTCATACCCAGCAGTTCCGCAAACTATCCCCGACAAGCATGAAAGGACACTTTAATCCTCAGTTTCTGATGGTAATAGGACCAGGCCGGGGCAGGTCATGCCCCTGACAGGAAAGGGATATCACCGCTTGCCTCACCCCAGAGGCTATTGTCGTGAGCATTGTCTGGTGGCTATCGCCATGCGCCTCATCAAGACCTTCGCCGAGCGCTTCGTCAGGAGCCTATCATCCCATGCCTTGTCAAAAGGGTTATCACCATGCATTTTGCCAAGGGCTACTGCCGCATGCTTCAGTAGCATAATGCTCCATGCACCATACAACACTTAGTGCCACGCGCATGCCATGGCACTCCCATCTAGACCATCGCCCGATACTCTCAGGAAGTTCATTCTCTATAGTATAGCCTCACTCCTTCGGGAGTTTAGCCTTCGGTGACAGCTCTGTTCCCATGGAGTCACATTCCCTCACCACACTACGGTCCAGATGCACGACCCTAAACTGCATGGTCCAAACTATACGACCTTAAACTGTGTCCAAACTATATGACCTTAAATTGTAGCGGTGGTCTAGTTGCACGACCTTAAACTGCATTGTCCTTGTCTCACGACTCAAAACTGTACGACCACGGTCCAGATGCATGACCCTAACCGCATGGTCCAAACTATATGACCTTAAACTGTAGTGGTGGTCCAAATTATATGACCTTAAATTGTCGCGGTGGTCTAGATGCAGAACCTTAAACTGCATAGTCCTTGTGTCATGACTCAAAACCGTATGACCACGGTCCAGATGCACGACCCTAAACTGTATGGTCCAAACTATATGACCTTAAACTGTAGCAATGGTCTAGTTTCACGACCTTAAACTGCATAGTCCTTGTCTCATGACTCAAAACTATACGACCACGGTACATGCTGCATGACCTCAAACTGCACAACTGTGGTCCAAACTATACATCCTTAAACTGTAGCAAAAGTCTAATTGCACGACCTTAAACTGAACGGTCCTAGTCGCACATCTTTAAACTGCATAGCCATGGTCCGAGCTACAAGACCATAAAACTGTAACGTACAGCACTATAAATGGTCCATACACACAAAATCAACATCCCCAGTAGAGTTAGATGTATGCAAGAGTCATACCTACCCCTTTAACCCCTAATGGGTTTGTTTCGCATCAACATCCCTGTGAGAGTCACGTCTTACTACGACCCACTATCCCCAGAGAGTTTAGGGCCATTCTTATCCTCTCAACCCTCATGATGTTCATATGTGCTTTGGCTTGCCATCCTCAACAGAGTCACATGCATTCCATTGCTCATTATCCCCGAGAGGTCGCACCGCCCTCCTAATCCTCAAGTCTCGTCCGTCTTCCACTTCTCGAGTGCTGCCATCTCAATCTAAACATCTCTCTTGTGTATAGCCTTAACTATCTTTATCCCCAGGGAGTCAGATTGCTATCCACAACCCATCCCCCATGTAGTTTGACCTACATGATGACCCACACCATGGTCCGTGCTGCATGACCTTAAACTGCACAGCCATGGTCCAAACTATATGACCTTAAATTGTAATGGAGGTCTCATTGCACGACCTTAAACTGCATGATCCTAGTTGCATGACTTTAAACTATGTAACCACGATCCAAGCTATATGACTTTAAACCATAGCGCATGTCATGGTTGCATGACGTTAAACTGTTTCACCCAGGTTCAAGAGGCATGACCTTAAAGACGCCCCACATAAGCGCACACACCCTTTACATGCATTTTCAAGCACGTCCTCCCTAAACGACCAGTTTGTGTGTGAATACCACCTACATTTTCTCCCCAGTGGATCTACATATGCGCACATGCCCTTTACGTGCATCTTCATGCACGCCTTCCCTAGCCGGCCCATTCATGTGTGCGCACCACCTTCACCATCATTATCATCTTTTTCCCCAGTGAGTCTTACTCATGCTCAACGAACGATGAACCCTTTCGCAAGCCATACTTGTTGTCAGCTAGTGGGTCACCATTCTTCACCCACCATCCATTCATCATCAACTCTTCACAAGGAAACTTCACACCATCTTCCTAAGTGGGTCGAAGTCATCACCAAACTCACTCTATGGCCTCCACAAACTGCCATCCATCACCACTACGGTTCAGCTGTATGACCCTAAACTATAGTGCACATTCTGGTTGCATGACATTAAAAGGCTTCACACAGGTCTCGAAGGCACGACTCTAAATACGCCTTCATATGGAAAAACAAGCTTGGTGTACACCTAGACAAGGAAACGCCATGAGTAAAAATGACAGACGGGCATGGTCACGAAACCATGAGTAAAAGAGTTTGGTGGAAAACAAAATTCAGTCACGGTGAAAACCCCTAAAAGGGCATCGTGAGTAAAAATGGACAAAAAAAGTAGACATGACCACGAGGTTCTGAGTAAAATAACCCAGAAATAACGGAAGTTGGTGAAAACCTTCTTCACAGTGCCACTTCCCCTGTTCAAGTGAAAATCAGCAAAAGGGTGATTGGACCGACAAGACAGGCTGACGGCTACCGCCTCGGTCAAAATTCAGTGTCCAAATAGTCACAACCCTGGCTAATGAGGTCTTCCTAAAATCCTCAAAAGCCAACATCTAATCGCAACACCAGATGGCTCTCCAAGGAGTGAGAGCCACATAAGATCTCCCACACATCAACATGGCTCATCAGGGAGTGAGAGCCACATAAGATCTCTCAACAATCACAACAACATGGCTCATTAGAGAGTGAGAGCCGCATAAGATCTCCCAACGACATGGCTTATCAGGGAGTGAGAGCCGCATAAGATCTCCCCAGTTCAACAACAACAGGAGTCCTTGAGGGTGAGGACGATGACTAAAAGATCCTTCGAAAATGCTAAAGAGCATCACGAAGGCAAGAAACTGATGAAACCATTGTCTAACCCCCCATAGGCTTCAGGGTATGTCTCGTCAAAATCCCCTAGCCTACATGGGACCAGACTTTCGAGACAAGTCAACAGCCCCCGACTAGACCCTGATAGATGGGATCTACAGAGATACCCTAAGCATCAAAATAAAACTTGGTGTACCAGCAAACAATGCCAACCAAAGGTTCATAGAATTTGGCCTTCAGAAAAGGCCTGGTAGTCCCTTGAGGGTGAGGACTTCAACAAGATCCCTCAAACTATCTTTTCATCAACATGGGGCCCCCGCTCAATAGAGCCTAGCAAATAGTGGAAATTTTGGTAGTCTCAAAATAGGCCTGGAATCTTCCAAGATCTTCATAAGGTCTCACAAACTTCTCTTACCAAGTTTCGTTGCATTCTGACATGTCTAAGGCAGTGCAGATTGAGAAACAGTTCCAACAGAATCAGCCTCTAACACCTTGAAACGACCCCTATAACTAGAGCTATATTTTTGATGTCTCAAATTACTGGGGGACCACCACCATTGGATATGTCATGGATGAAAGCCCCTAGGGGTCAAATTTCAGCCCGAACAGACACTCTAGAAAGACGTTATAGGAAAAAGAGTGAAATAAGAGGGGCCGCAAGCTATTCCCATGCGGCCACCCTGCAACTCCACACCATAGAAGGGGCAGTCTCGAACTGTAACTTTCGATGCTCCTATCTCACCCGTCCCAAGTCGGATCGAGCTCAAATTCAGTGAGCATGTTCGTCTAGTTAAGGCGAGCGATTCGATATATGGCATGCCCCTTGACAGTACCCAAGCACAAAGAAAATCTAGAGAGAAGTTGCTGATCCGTACATAAAGTGCAGGAAATTCAGCAACATCGTGCCTCCCTCGAGTGGCCAGATCATGCCACTCGCGAGCCCGATCGACGTGAAACCAATTCTATCGTATGCGTAACATCTCGGGCTATCTTTGACCCGAACCCCGTACATGATGAACGATTAGATTTTTCACATGAAGCCGACGAAGTGAATGCAAATCCCGTAGCCGAAATTCCAGATTTCGGTAAAAATTCCAAAGTTGCAAAATCTTCGTTCTGGCACGAAATTGAGCTACGTTTGTTGCCCCGCAATCGTAACGGCATACTCAATGTAATTCAGCAAAGAAACCACTGAAAAACATCAAGGAATGAGTACACTATCGATCTGAAGTTTCAAGATCTATTCAAATTTCAAGTCACATGATCGCGCACTAAAAACACGATCCATGGTTCGAAGTTGGTATCAAAGCGATCGCCATGCTGAGCCTTACAAGAAAACAATCATCTTACAATCAATCGGGCATCAGAACGACCGCAAATCATCCATGCAAGATCATGCAAGTTCTAGGGCAACACAGGGACTGTTATGGAATTCCATGAATTGTTAGGAAGGGGCAAATCTATTATTTTGCATACTATTTTCTAATTTATTTTAATTCAATTTAATCATAATTTCTAACAATTAGGGTTACTTTTGATCATCCACCCATGTTTGGGACAAATTCTATATACACGTACCATCATTGTACGCACCAAAGGACACGCCATTTCACAAAAGAGAGTTTTTACTTAATACAAGTTTCTCTTTTTTCTCATTATTGGGTCACGTTTGAGAGAGAGATAGGGAGGCCAGAGAAACTTTTGACCCATACCCCTAGGTTCAAGGTAAACCATCTCTCTCTTCTTTTCTTCTTCTTCTCTTCTCTCTCCTCTCCTATCTTCTCCCTCTTCTCCATCTGAGTTCCTCGCCGGGGTCATGCATGATAATGGCAGTGCCATGCATGCCTCCCCTGAGGCCACACAGATCGTGCATGGTGATGGCAGTGCCATGCGCGAGTCTCCTTCTCCTTCTTTTCTTCTATCTCTTTCATGCGCTACCCATCGCCATCCACAAATGTAGCTTTGACGTCTAAGTGAAGAACCCAGACGACAAAACCCATTGCCGCCCGCAAGGGGTCCTTACTTTTTGCACATATATTGTAGACGGTGATACCCATTGTCACCCACTAGAGGCCTCAGTAACGCATATTACCGTCAGTGAGCTTCCTTTGTGTATTCGGTGCTTATCGTTGTCCTTCATGTGCCCCACGCCTATCGTCGTGTGCCTTATGAGCATTACCATCCTGCGCTTCACAAATGACCATCGTCGAGTGCTTCATCAGAGACTATCGTCGCTCGCATAGGGGTGTGTTGTCTTCTCACTCTCTAGCAATGAGCAGTAGTGTCGAGCACTGCCCAAGGACCACGACATTAGTATTCCACGGTCGTGAGCGGCAATACCTAGTGCCATCGAGAACCCATCTCTCTACCGTCTCATGTCTTCTTTTCATTCTCTCTTTTTTCCTCACTTGACTGAGGGAATACTTAGCCTAGCACCGCCACATTGCTCTCGGTTTCGAGTAGTAATGTCACCGTGCTGGTGTTAAAGACTATGCCCGTCGTGCTACCATTCTGAGTCGATGTCTTCCTGGTGGTCATCCTAGTCTAACCTCTTCGTCAAGTTTTCTTCCCTTTTTTATCTTTATTTGAACCTTATGCTTCATCACCCTCTCATATAAATGCACAATGCCCTAAGACAAGGGCGGGTCTCTTTGACTCACTTGTCTCACAAATTAACCATAGAAGTGTTGTGTAGAAAACAAGAGGATTGCAGGTCATGGGAGGCGATTCTGAACCTGCTAAATCAGCTGGGGGGCTTTTTTCGTGATCTAAGAGGGTGCCCATCCTAGCCAGCCAGAGTAAATCCCGAACCCACCTTCAATTCCTCTCTCATCAGTTGGTATACCTACCCTTGTTTTTGAGCAAAGTTCTGAGAGAGCGATCTCAAATCCCGAGTTCACCAGAAACCTGAGATACGTGCCGCTATAATCTAGATTCAAAAGGCAAGATCAAGGCACCCAACCAAGGAGCAGTTAAAGAAAGGAAAACCCTCTTGCCCTCAAGAGCAGGATCTCCTAACAGAGTTAAGAAGCGACGTTCGCAGTCTCCAGAACCAATCGGGGGTTATGCGTATCCATTCAAAATACCTAAAGGAGTTCGTGCCTAAGACCAAGAGCTACAACAGGCTTGGGGTGAATGCACTTCCAATAGAAGCCAAAGCCCACCTTAATTGGATTATCTACTGCGAGCAAGCTCATCACATTATAAGAACAATGAATTATGAGCCCATGTTCAATTAAACATTAAGGGGAGAAGAAGCAACTGCTCCCCCATTTGAGGTCATTGAAGCTACAACGACTTGTCATAAAACAAAGCAACGTGTAGGGTATTCCTTCCCCACCCAAAAACAATGAACAAGAGTAAGAGATAAAGTGTAGAGAAGCACATGAAAAAATAAAAAGTCACACATCGTATTGAAGAAAAAGGAGAATTTCATTCATAAATCAAGGGGATATTACAAGTGTCGAATAAAAACAAGGGAAAAGAAAAAGAAAAGTAAGATGTCACTTTCAAAATCAATCAATCACTTCATTAATCATTCCCTTGTATGCTACAACTGATATATTAGCCTACTGGATGCGTCCCTTCTACTTTGCTACCATCTCAACCTCATGCTCCATCAAGGCAGTCCCTTCCTCCAAGGAGTACTCATGGCAAAATATTATCGGCAAGCACCTTATCCTTTGCTTCCCAAGCTGCAGTCTCCTCCTTCAATTTATCAAGCTTTTGCATCAATGTCACTATATCTGCCTTCAGGGTCATCACCTTGTTGTGTCGAGCGATAGCCTCCTTAGCGAGGCCGAATCTTTGGGAAACAGCAGCGTCCTTTTCCTGTAATTGAGCTTCTATCAGTTCACGATGGTGCATGAGTGAGGACTCCAAAGAGGGCAATTGCAAACTCTCTAGCCGCTATGCAATTACTTCCTCCTGCAAGGCCCTAATTCTCAACCCTTCCAGCACATTTATAGCATCGTCGAAATATGGGAGGACCTCTAGTGCACCCCCTAGAAGGGCGATCTGCCTTAACTTCTAGATTGCATTGTCAAGTTTAGTAAGAGGCATATCCTTCAGTCTCTACACGCCCAGACAAAGCATGTCCATGATTATGCCAGACATCCCACTGAAACTAGGCCTGAACCATGCTGTTGGGGTTGTCGTAATAGAAGGAGCATCAATCTCAATGGCGGGGCTCAAAGGGATGATAATCATGTGAGTCACTGGCTCTTCTTGAGCAATTGTGAAGCCCAAGGTCTCATTATTTGCAGATTTAAAGGGGGCCTCAGTCTCAAGCTGCTCGGCTCCACGGGATTAGCCTCGTCACCTGGCCCTTCAGCCTCACCATTAGCAGGCTTAGTCCCTTCAAGGCCAACCTCTTCTCCTTGCCTCTCATTTTCTAGAACAGCCTCAATATGCTCCAAGATAGCCTCTGCCCTTTCAAGGCCAACTTCTTCTCTCTACCCCTCATTCTTTGGAGCAGCCTTAAGAAAGACCACCACTTAGTTATGGCCTCTTCGACCTGGCTGGCATCTTCTACAGCCAGAACCTCTGCCACAAAAAGCTCAACTCCCTCATCTTCCTAACCTATTCCCTCTGGGGCCCCAGTCTTTGAACTCTCAAAAAGGCCTAGGTCTGCACTACCCCTAACTCCATACCTGGGGCAGCGGCTTCTTGACACTCAGGCATTTCTTTAACTATAGCCTCTGCTTTGATTGTGGCAACAATCTCCTGAGGTTTGGAGGCCCTGTAGCAAGAGCACTATGAGGGCCACTCCCTATCAGTGCATTCAGGTCTTGGATTGGGCGCCTTCATCACCAGGGACCTTTCGACCCTCCTTCCATTCAAAGATAGAGGTGAGGTTGTAGAAAAGGCTCCCCATCCTCTTCTCCATATCAAGAAATTGCGGTGAAGTTTCATCCACTTCTATCTCGTGAGGTATCCTAAGAGCCTCCCATTTCCAAGGGTAGTCCTAGGTAAAAATCTTTCCTAGTGGAGGAGTCCTTAGTATCCTTTTTTGCCTGGTATCCCAACTCCAGCGGCAGTTCTCCCCTTTCTAGGGATGGTCAGCCTCCCAGTACCCTCAGCTGGTAAACATGAGCTCCTTGATGGTTGTGGGAGCACCATCCAGCTCCTTGCCCAGTTCATCAATGAAGGCACGGTCAGTAAAGCCTCTAACTGGAAAGGTGACCCGACACATGCTGGAGAACTCATTCCTAAACAAGTTACGAGCCTCCCCTGGGTTGTGAAAGATTGTCTTCTCCCCCGTGCCCGGACTTTTGACATAAGTGGCAAGGAAATAAGCTCCTAGCCACCCATATACATAATGGACATGGAATGGTGTCTTAAAGTCCCCTGGGAAAGCTTCGCCTCCGACAAGGCCATTGCCCCCCTCTTTGCCCTTATAAGCTTTTACTCTGGAGATGTCTCCCAATCTGTGGTGGATACTACATAGAATTGGTTGCGCAAGGGCGCACTGGTGCCCCCTCGCCATATCGCAAGCCACATATAATGTGCCTGGACGGATGTCATTTGCCCCTCTGGGAATAACGAACTTGCATAGAAACATGACCAAATATGCGGCCAAGAAGACACAATCATCACTGGTCTCGGGTTGGTAGATTGGAGGCGTCTCCTTCACAACTGCTTTTCCCTTCCTTCTTGAAGCACCTGGACCACCCTACTCAGGGTAATTAATCCCCGTAAAATAATTTCACCCATTCAATGAAGGTCACTCTACTGTTGCTAGCCTTGGAGTAAAGCAACTGGTAAATCTCAAAGATTTTTTGAAGACTAGCAGGCGGCTCTTCTTCTCCTAGAAGAGCATCTCAAAGAATGACTGTGTTTTGAGGCACAAACTCATCATACATTGCCCCGATCAGTGGAAGGTTGCCGATGAAGTGTAGATCGAGTAAGGAGATTCTTGCCTTCCCATGCCCAAGGAGCCATATGTTGCTAATATGACTCCAGGTCTCCAACAGTACCTTAATGCTGTTGGAGCACCGATCATAATAGCTAACCGAGCACTGAACTGCTGTTAGCAAAGAAGCACACTCAAGAATGCTTCTGTGTGACCCCAGGAAGAGTACCCCTTCAAATACTGGTGCTCTCCATGTACTCTAAGACCAGTAGAAGGCCATATCAGGCCCTTGATCTTCACCATCCTCGTTCCTAGAGTAGGCAAGTTTTCACCAGAAGCCACATTCCGGGGCATGCAATGAAGAAGACCCATCCCTTCTTCAACACTGACATTCTCGTCATTATCCTCTCGGACCTCTAATCGAACCAAGTCAGTAATAAAAATGACACTAAGAGGCCACTCCGCTTTGCATATTGGGGCCATCAATCAAAATAGGTTTACCCTGGACTAGACTCTCACCAATAAATTAACTGGTGTCAAGCTCTCCTCCTTTTGGAAGATTCTTCACGTCAAGGATTCTGTTTGAAGGCTCAGCCATTAGACTGATTTTAAGCACTCACTTTCGTGTAGAAATCACCAAGATAAAAGGCTATCATTATGAGTGAAAGGCACTGACTAGCGCCACGCGTGACTAACGCTGCTTACATCAAATAAGACCTAATGCCGACTGTGCTTGCTGAAGGCTAACGTCGGGTGTGTTTTGAGAGCCTAACGCTGGCTATGTTTCCCAAGGCCCAATGCCGACTGTGCTCTCGAAGCCCAACACCGGCTGTGTCTTCAAGGACTAACGCCGGCTGTGATTTCAACGACTAGTGTCAACAGGGTTCTCAAAAGGCTGACGTCGACCATGTCTTCAGGAGCAGCGCCTCTCGTATATCCCGCACGTGCCATAAACTGCACACATATCACCTCGAGCCTCGGGAGCTCCACCTGACAACCGCCAGCCGCGATGTGGCCTGACGCACATCCTCGCACGTGTGGACCAGCAAACGCTCACCTCCCAGTGACCCTTCACGGACAATGACTGTTCATTCCCCGGCATCCTCTCAGCTTCCTGCCGAGAAACCCCTATCGCTTACCAAAAAACTCATTAGTAGACCTTCCCCTCTTCTTCTCTGGTACTCCTAGAGCCAATGTCGGAATCTCTACACACACTGGCCAACTCCTTGTTTTGCTCACACTGCCTACTTTTCAACTCCAGCAGCAGTGACCCTCATAAAGCCCCCTGTGCAATTATGCTGGTTCCGTCTGGATGACATGCTTGCCGACAAACTCTCGCCTATAAACTCTATGTTCTCGCCGAATTACCACCGAGAGCTCTCTCACACTTATTGTTAAAAGCCTTAGTTGTTTTTACCTTCGGTAAATGGTAAAAATGGGATTTACCCCCTTATATAGAAGGTGCTTCCTCGAAGTGTCCCTCACAAATCAAGAATACCAGACAGGTCCCTAAAGGACAAACGGCAATGGGCCGAACCAGGTTAGGCTTAGACCTGAGACCTGAACAGAGGCTTACCATCATAAATACAATTCTAAGAGTCAAAACGCCAATAAACTAGGGCTGGGCTGGGCCCAAGCCCGAGGCCTGATCTCTGACCAACGTCGCTCGCAGCTAACAACGCGTGTGAAAGCTCGTGACTAATGCCACCCGTGAAACCTCGTGACTATCGCCGTGAGTGAAAATCCCTGACAAATGCCGCTTGTGAACAAATGTCATTGTACCAACGCTGCATGCCAACGACTGCTCAATGTCGTTCATGCAATTGGTGACTCCATGCTAGTGTTGCGTATGGCTAACCTCAATCACCACTGTGAGTGTTCTATCAACATGCCTAGCAAGAGTTACACCAGCGCCGCAGCCCATCATCCCCATGGAGTTAGGTGTATGCAAAAAAGGTCATGCTTACCGCTTCAATCCTCAATGGGTCAGTCTTGCACCAAGCTATTCCCCATGGAGTTTCATCTTTCACCCCAAGGAATCATACTTGCCCCCTCATCCCTAGTGAAGTCTGCTTCTGTTTGCCATTCCTCATCAGGCCACCATCTCCATCTAAGCTCTCTGCTTGTGTATAGCCTTAATCATTTTATCCCTAGGGTGTCAGATTGCTATAGACCTATCCCCCATGCTGCTTCACCTACATGGTGACCCACACAATGGTCCGTGCTGCATGACCTTAAACTGCACAACCTTGATCTAGGTGCATGACCCTAAACTTCATGGTTCAAACTATATGACCTTAAACTGTAGCGGAGGTCTAGTTGCATGAACTTAAACTGCATGGTCTTAGCTACATAAATTTAAAATGGCATAGCCATCTTCCAAGCTGTATGACCTTAAACCATAGTGCACGTCCTGGGTGCATGATGTTAAAAGGCTTAGCACCATGGTCGAAACTATATAACCATAAACTATAGTGGAAGTCTAGTTGCACGACCTTAAACTGCATGGTCTTAGTTGCATGACTCTAAATTGCATAACCATGGTCTAAGCTATATGACCTTAAACCATAGTGCGTGTCCTGGTAGCACGACATTAAGCTGCTTTGCACAGGTCCAAGAGTCATGACCTTGAACTCGCCCCCACACACGCGCATATGCCCTTTACATGCATTTTCACCCACATCTTCCCTAATCGACCCGTCCATGTGCACATACCTCCTTCATCAGCTTCCCAGTAAATCAATCTTCCTTCATTACCATTCATCATTCCCTAGTGAGTCGCACTTATGCTCACAAAATGACGAGCCATCCCACCAAACATACTCGTCATCAGCTAGTGGGTCACAACTTTTCACCCGCCATTCATACATCATCTATCTTTCATAGGTAGCCTCGTGCCATCTTCCCAAAGTTAGTCAAATCACCACCGTACTCCGTGGCCTCCACAAACTGTTATCCATCACCACCATGGTCCATTTGTATGACCTTAAACTGTAGTGCACGTTTTGGCCGCATGACATTAAAAGGCTTCGCATAGGTCCCAGAGGCATGACCTTAAACACGCCCTCAAAAAAAAAAAAAAAAAAAGAAAGAAGAAAAGAATACAAAAAGAAAAAAAAAAGAATAATGGGCATGGTATATAGCTTGACAAGGGAACGCCATGAGTAAAAATGATGGACGGGCATGGTCACCAAACCATGAGTAAAAGAGTCTCGTGAAAAAAAACACTCAGGCACAGTGAAAACCCGAAAGGGCACCGTGAGTAAAAATGGGAGAATAAGGGTGGATATGGCTAAAAGGTCATGGGTAAAAGAATCCTAAATAAAAGGAAGTTGGTGAAAATCGTCTCTACAGTACTGCTTCCCAAGTCCAAGTGAAAACCCACAAAGGGTGCTTGGACCAATAAGTAAGTTGATGCAGTGTTAGCCTCCACAGGCGGCTTCAGTTAGCATTTAAGGAGAAAAATCCCTAGTATCGCAATACCAGGATAAAAAAATACAAGCATCAAGCAAGATTCCGACAACTTCAGTCCATTTACAAAAAGGACTTGAAGGACAGAAGACTTGCCAAGAAGGAAAGACAAGTCTCATGAAGAAGAGCACCATTCTCACGAGGTCACTAACACACTTCAGGAATCTAAAAACGCCCCAAGAAAGCCAAGTCAACCAGACCATGGACTTGTTATGCAGCAACAGGATTGAGCCCTCAGAGGACACCTCAAACAAAGAAGAGAGGTATCCAAATTGTTGAAACTGCTAGCAGTAGCCAGGGGTTATACCCAAAGCCGGTCACCTTAATAAATTGAGGTACCCTGCCCACCAAGGACAATCTGGTGCACCACATAGACGGACACTAATCAAAGGCCCTTCAATAGACCATTAAAACAAACAACAAAACAAACAAACCCAGACCAAATGGAAACAATTCCCTTCAGTATGGCACTCGACTGCCAGACAGGCCTGATTTTGACCAACGAGGTCCGTATAAAATCCTCAGCTATCAAAATCACAAATAGTACCTTAAGGGTGAGGACTTTGATAGGATCCCTCCAAAAAGTCTCCTCTCCACCTAAAGTCTTCACGGATGGACATGTACAATGCATCCAAACGTCTGAGCATCCTAGTTACAACATTGTGTAGATCTCTTCGGTGTTCACGTGGTCCTGTGGCTAGGAAGAAAAAAGTAATAAAGATGAAGTAAATTTTTGAATGTTGTCCTTCTCACTTCTCTCAAAGCACAACAATCGTTGGGGCAAGCTGTTTGATGACATTTTTCTACACCTTGGTCCTTGATGCGAAATAAAAAGAGAAGTCGGTCAATAAAGCTTGAGTTACAGTGGAATTCTCGATAGTCTCAGAATTTCCCTAGAACAAGTAGAAATTTTCATAAGGACTTCAAAAGGCTAACTGTCAAGTTTTCATCGCAATCCGACATGTGTAAGGTAGCGCAAACAAAGAAACAATTTCAGAAAAATCAATCTCTAGCACCCTGAAATGGACCCCATAACTAGAACTCTATTTTCGGCGCGTCAAATTGTTGTGGGGCCACTACAATTGGATCCGGCATCGTTGAAAACCCTAATGAGTCAAGTTTCAGCTGAATCGAGCGCTCCAAGACAAATTTATGGGTAAAAGACAAAAAAGGGGTAGGCCGCACACTATTCTCGTGCGCCCTCCCTACATCAATTCACCATTAAAGGTGATTTTTTTTATAGTCTCATGCAGTAACTTTTTAGAGCCATATCTTAGTCATCCCAAGTCATATCATGTTCAAAGTTTGTGAACATGTTCGTCTCGTAAAGACAAGTGTTTTAATATGTGGTACGCCCTGTGATGAAGCCCGAACAGCGAGAAAAGCTAGAGAGAATTTGATGATTCGTGGAGGAAGTGGCAGAAAATTCAGCAACGACATTTCCCGCTTAAGCGGTCATATCATGGCGCTCGGGCATCAGATTGACACGAAACCAGTTCCATCGCATGCGTAAGGTTTAGGGCTACCATTGGTCCGAACCTCGTGCCTGATGAACAGTCGGATTTCACGCGTGAATCTAATAAATTTGTTGTAAATTCTGGTCATTGGAATTCAGATTCCGACCAAAAACCCAAGATTGTAAAATCTTCGTCCGAGCACCAAATCTAGTTGCATTTTTTGCCACGTGGTCATGACGGCATGCTCAATGCAATATAGTGAAGAAATCATGAAGAAACATCAGGATATGAGAACACTATCGATTCGAAGTTTTCAAGATTCACACGAATTTCAAGTTGCATGATCGTGGCCTAAAAACACGATATGTGGCTCGAAATTGATATCAAATCGATCGTCATGATGAGCCCTACAAGAAAGAAGTCATCATTTTGTCAAATGGGTACCAGCGCAACCCCAGATCACCCATGGAAGATCACATACATTCTAGGACAACAGCAGGGACTGTTTTGAAATTCCATGTATTGCTAGGTAGGGGCAAAACAATCATTTTGCACCCATTTTTAGAATTTATTTTTAATTCAAATAAATTGCAATTATCATCAATTAGGATAGGTTTGGGCATCCACCCATGTTTGGGCCCAATTCTATAGATACATGTTAAACTTAATTGTAAAAGGATCCCCTCTTATACTTTCAATTCATCAATAAAGTTTGAGCTTTTACATTGAGTTGGATAGACACTTCTTGGAGAGAGAGAGAGGAGAGAGAAGAATTAAGCCGGTACCCATCTTCTCGAAGGTAATTTTCTCTCTTCCTTTCTTCTCTCTCCTCCGTTTTCTCTCTCTACTCTTCTTCTTCTTCAGTTTCTTTTCTCTCTCCTTATTTCTCTCTCACTTCTTTCTTCTTCTTTTCTTCCTGCTTCTCTCTCTTCTTCTTTGAGAACATGCGCGGTTGTGGCAAAGCCATGCATGCCTCTCTATTTTATTTTCTCTCTCTAATACACATGGTAGTGACAGTGTCGTGCATGTTTTCATCTCTCTCTTCTTCTTCTTCCGCTTCTCCTTCTTTATTTATTCTCTCTCTGCTTAATGTTTCTCTCTGCTTGTCTCTATCTGAGCGTGCATGATGATGGCAACGTAATACATGAACTTCTCTCTCTATTTTGTTTTCTCTCTTTAACACACATGGCGGTGACAACGCCATGCACGTTTCCTTATCTCTCTTTCCTTCTTTCTTCTCTGACTCTTTTCTAATCTCTTTCCTTCTTTCTCCTCTGACTGTTTCCTAACCTCTTTCCTCACTTTCCTTTTCTCTCTCTTTTATCTTTTCACTCTCACTATTCACCTTCTTTCTCTCTCTACTTTCCTTCTCTCTCTACTTTCCTTTCTTCTTTCTGTTCCCTAAACTCTCTTTCTTCCTCTCTGTCTTTCTTTCTCTCACCCTGTTATTTCTTTTCTCTCTCCCCCCCAATCACGCACGGCGATACCAATCGTCGAGCATAAAATTCTCATTCTTCCCTTATCCTTTGGAAACATGCATAGTGAGCCAGCCCTTAACCTGAGTGGCAGGCCGGGTCTCTATCCAAGTTTCCCCTTTCCCATGTTTTGTATGGTGATGGTCGTCACCCCGCATGACAGTCCTTTCCTCATTATTTAACAAGGACACTAAACCAAGCCCTTTCCCAAGTGGCGGGTCGGGTCGTGTCTGAGTCAAGCAGCGATGCCTAGCGTCGCGCGTGTCTTTTCCTTTTTAGTTCTTTCTCTCTCCTCATTCCTCTGTCATGGGCGACAGAACCCATCATCATCCATGTTCTTTCTCTCTCCTCTTTCCTCTGTTATGAGCAATGAAACCCATCATCGTTCATATTCTTTCTCTCTCTTCTTTTTCTCTCTTCTTTTTCTCTCTTCTTCTCTCTCTTTTCTTCTCTCTCCTTTCGCTCTCTTCTTTTTCTCTCTTCTTCTTCTCTCTCCCTTCTCTTCTTTCCTTTCTCTCTTCTTTTTCTCTCACCTTTCTTCTTTCTCTCCCTTCTCTTTTGTCTCTCCACATTCATTTCTTCTCTTTTCATCTCTCTCTCCTCTTCTCTCTCCTTCCTCTTCTCTCTCTTCTCTTTCACTTTCTCTCTTCGTCTTTTCTTATCTCTCCTCTTTCTCTTTCTTTTTCTTCTTCCTCTCTCATTTGACCAAGGGACAAGTCTAGCACTGTCACGGTAGTCTCGCCATCGAGCGGTATTATCGTCATGCCAGTCTAAGTTACTTTCTTGATCTTGCTGCCATGTCGAACTCACCGATGTGCCAGGCTGGTTGGTGTTGATGTTCTATCATAGAGTAATATTCTCGTCGTGTCGGTCTGCATTACAGTGCCCGTCTTGCTACCATGTTAGGTCAACCATCATGTCAATCTAGCCACTGTCTAGGTTAGCCACCTGATCAAATGTCTCCTTCTTTTCTTTTCTTCTCTCTTCTTCCTTCTCCCAACCCTCATCTCATCATTTCTCCACTTTTCTCCGTTGAATGTGCATGCCAATGTACATTTGCCCAAAGATAAGGTGAAGTCCCTCGGCATGTGTGTGTGATTATAGAAACAAGAGAATACTGGCCAAGGAAGGCGAATCCGAACTAGTTATACGACTAGGAGGCTTTTCAACGTGATCTAGTAGAGCGACCACGTGAGCCAACCCGAGTAAGTCCCGAAGCCATCTTAAATTCCTCTCTCATCGGTTGATATACCTGCCCTTGTTCTTGAGTAAGGTTCCCGAGAGAGCAATCCCAAGTCTCGGGTTGTCTTCGAAACCCGAGAAACGTGTCCCCAGATCATCTAGATCCAGGGACGAGATCGAGACACCTAACCAGTTGTTGCTTCTCATTTACCGTTCTTTGAAGTTCTGCTACTTAGTTGGAAACATCTCCATGTATCTTTAATCATTTTTTCCATGCATACCGTTTAATCACGAAATTTGGTGAGAATAAAGAGAGCTCAGAAATGAATCCAATGGTCAAATCTTGTTGAAAATGGACTTCTGATGAAGGAGATGCATCCCTTCAAATTCAATGTATTATTGTTGGAATATGTGTCAACACCATTAGAGAATTGCAACCTCTTTCTCCACATGTATCAAATATTTCCACAACTTTTAAGGGTGATAGAGCATCGAGTCAAAGATCTAATACTCCCACACCCCAGAGAAAACTCCTCATATCGAGGGAGAAATTTCAATTTTAGTGATCATGTATCATCCTAACTGTAACGCACGAGGTATAAGGCGTTTAAGTTTTTAACTGTTGGGTGATGCAAATGCTGGGTTAAGCCGCCTCAGATTAATGTGAAACTTCAGGATGAGGGTTATAATGTGACGAACAAAATCTGTGCTTAATTCCAAAACATAATGCTCTGGGATGTCAGTCAAGGCTTATATTAACTGACAATGGATATGGACATGGGTTAAGCTAAGTCCAAATATTTCCAAAGTTATATCACTCATGGACTTCAAGGCATATAAGGCCTTAACATGTATATTTTCAAGGATTTACCTCAATATATCAACATATGGCAAGGTTACCCTTATGCATCATTGTTTGAAGGTATTTTTCAACACTTGTATCCCTGATGTGAATAAGGATAAAGCATTTTGTGACCTAGATCTGCAGATGCCAAAATTCTTGTGGACTACGGAAGCCGTAGGTCAATAAGCCCTAATCCAGAAGTGAAATTTCCATAAGTCTTAAAATGGCCCAAGAAGGTTCAAGATCATGCCTAAGGGTCTCCTAAAAACACCTGCCAAGTTTCGATGTGATCCAACAAATTTAAGGTAGTGTAGATGTAGAAATAGTTTTGAAAAAACCACCTCTCTCGCCTTGTAAATGAATCTTATAACTACAACCCTATCACCAAAGCATCAAATGATCGTAGGACTACCGCTATTAGATCCGTAACATTAAAAAACCCTTAAGGACCAACTTTCGATTTGATCTAAGTTATGGAGAAATTACCCAAAGCGGGTAGGTCACACATTATTACCATGTACTCTCACCGAACCAGTTTCCATTAATAGAAATCGAGTTTTGTGATTTGGGGCTGAACTTCGGAAGGTTGTATCTCTCTCGTTCCATGTCAAATCAAGCTTAAATTTTGGAGGCATGTTCGTCTCGACGACCGAAGCATTTCGATATGTGGCACGACTCATGTCATGGCCCGAGTTGGGAGAAATAAAAGAGAGAAGATTGCAATTCAAGTCAAGGTTGCAGATTTTTCAGTAGAAGTGCGCCTCGACCGAACGGCCACATCGTGACGCTCACATGATAGATCGGCCTAAAACCAGATCCACTATAAGCACGAGGTCAAAGGCTTCGTTCGAGCCAAACCTTGCACATGATGGACGGTCAGATTCGACACACGATGAGTACGAATCGCTGTAATTTCCGGCCACTGGAAACCAAATTCTGGCCAAAATACCAAATTTGGAAGATAGTCGTTCGGACACCAGATCGAGCCACCTTCGTCGCCAAACGCTCATGTCGGCATGATCATAAAAATAAAACAAAGAAATCATGGAAAAAAAACTAAGAAACGAGCATGATCTTGAATTAAATATCACACGTTTCTCGTCATTTTTGCATCTCATGATCATGGCTCAAAAATCCGATCCATGGCTCAAAATGGCTATCAAAATGACCGTCTTCCCGAGCCAATCAAGAAAAGAATAATATTTTGGCCTGATGAAGACCGGAAGGACCCCGAGGGGACCCCAGAAGATCGTAAAAGTTGCATGGTCATGATAGGGACTTAATTAGAATTTTAAGATTTGTGGGTGGGGTAAAATCTCTTAATTTTCTTTAATTCATTTAATTCCTACTTTCCCACAATTAGGTTAAGAATTGGGCATCCACCCATGTTTGGATTAATTTTCTATATAAGCACGTGATGTGCTCATGTAAAGGACAGACTTTGGGACCCTTCTTTGATTAATCAAATTTGGGCTTTTGTTTAACTTTTTGGGTCACATTTAGAGAGAGAGAGGAGAGAGAAGACCTAGGCGGGTACCCTTAGACTAAAAGTAACTGTCTCTCTCCTCTCTTCTTTCTCTCTTCTTCTTCTCTTCTTTCTCTCTCTACTTCCCTCCTCTTTCTCGCTTCTTTCTCTCTCTTTTTCTTATCTTCTTTCTCTCTCTTCTTCCCTCCTCTTTCTTTCTTCGTTTTCTCTCTTCCTTCTCTCTTCTTTCTCCCTTCTCTTTTCTTCTTTCCTTTCTCTCTTTTCTTCTTTCCTTTCTCTTTCTACTTCTTTCCTTTCTCTTTCTTCTTATTTCCTTTCTCTCTCTTCTTCTTTCCTTTCTCTCTCTATTACTTTCCTTTCTCTTTCTTCTTCTTTTCTTTCTCTCTCTTCTTCCATTCTCTCTCTTTTCCTCTTTCTTCTTTCTCTCTCTTCTTCTTTCCTCTTTCTCTCTTCTTTTTACCCCTTCTTTCCTCACTCTTTCTCTCTTATCTCTCTCTGTCTGGCATGACAGGGTACACCGTCGTGTGTGACTTCTCTTTCTCTTCTCTCTCTTTGTCTGGCACGGCGGGGTACCCCACCGTGTGTGACATCTGTCTCTCTTCTCTCTCTCTGTCTGGCACGGTGGAGTACACCGCCGTGCACGTAGTCTTTCACTCTTCTCTCTCTCTATCTGAAATGGTGGGGTACACCACCGTGAGTGACATCTTTCTTTGTTCTCTCTCTGTTTGGCACAATGGAGTACACCATCATACGTGACATCTTTCTCTCTTTTTTGTCTCTCTGTCTTGCACGATGGAGTACACCGTCATGCGTGACATCTTTCTCTCTTCTCTCTCTGTTTGGCATGGCAGAGTACACCGCCATGCGTGATATCTTTGTCTCTTCTCTCTCTCTGTCTCACACGGAGGGGTACACCATCGCATGCGACATTTCTCTCCCTTCTCTTTCTGTTTGGCACAACGGAGTACACCGTCGTGCACAACATTTCTTTCTCCTCTCCTCTTTCTCTCTTTTGCTTGCTTGACCGGGCGCCAGGCTGATCCTTGTGCCGTTGTGCCAGTCTTGCCGCAAAGCAGTCTAGCCGCTATATTGGTCTAGTCACCGTGCCTGCCTAGCTGCCACGCCAGACCAGCTGTCGTGCCAATCTTGTCGCCATGCTTGTCTTGCCACCGAGCCAATCTTTCCGTCGTGTTAGTCTCACCGCAATGTCTATCTTGCCACCGAGCAATCTAGCTGTCATGCCAGTCTAATCATCGTGCTCGTCTAGCTGCCACGCTGGACTAGCCACCGTGCTAGTCTTGCCGTCGTGCCAGTCTCACCACTGTGCCAGTCTAGCCACCGTGCTAAACTTCTTATCTCTCTTTCTCTTCTCTCTTCTCTTCTCTTCTCTTCTCTTCTCTCATTCGTTTTGTCTCTTCTCCCTTTTGGAAGGTCTAGCGAGAGCCAAGCTAACCTTCAACCTCTGTCATCCCTTTTCTTCTTCCTCTCTCTGAAGGATCTAGGTGAAAAACAAACCGTCCTTCGTCCCTCTTTTCTCTCTTTTCCAAAAATATATTTCATCTCTGAAGGATCTGGGTGAAAAATAAACCTGCCTTCATTTCTCTTTTCTCTTTCTCTGAAGTGCTGGGTGAAAGTCAAACCTGCCTTCGTTCCTCTTTTCTCTCGAGTACATTTTATCTCTAAAATGCTGGGTGAAAGCCAAACCAACCTTCTTCTCTTTTTTTATTCCTCTTTTCCTTCTTTTACAATAGTTTTCCTCTAAAGAGCTAGGTGTAAGCAAAACTAGCCTTTGTTCCTAATTTTCTTTCTCCACTCTCTTTCTCTAAAGAACCTGGTGAAAGCTTAACCGGTCTTCATTTCTCTATTCTCCTCTCTGTTGGTCTCTTTCTTGGCTTTCCTTTCTTCTTGTTTCTGCTTTATTACGCACACACACATGCCTTCCGGGTTGTTCAACCCCTTTATCCGAGTCGGGGATTTTGTAATCCTCGCACTCTTGAGTCCGTTTCAGGAACAGGTTCCATGAACCTCGTTCCCGACCTTCCTTCTGAGTGTTAACCCCGTGTCACACTCCCATGTCCTAACCTTGATTGGTGTAAGGAGGGACCTAAAAGTCCCTCACTCCCCTTCTCCTAGATTTGGTGGACCCTCCATTTATGCACCTTGCATGGGTGGTGCACTAGCCACGACACACCGCACGTACCCTGCTACTAGCAAGTTTCTCGCTGGTCTCACTGCTTGGGGAAACCGAAAGGCCGTCCATTCCTTTCCTGCACATGGCAGTCCAGCTGCCAATGTTCTTGCAGGATGCCGTAAGGCCACGCCCCACTTTCTATCATGTGGGTCGCCGTAAGGCCAGCCCCCACTCTCTATCACATCAGGCCGCTGCAACAAGAGGCTCGACACATCAAGGTGCAAGCCCTAAGGTCACCGCCTCCCACACACGCACTAGAGCTCGTGGTCCATCCACTCGATCCACACCTCGAGGCAACCCTCAGGCTGCCTCGGACCATTGTCTAGGTTCGGGTCTTATTGAACCTGACCCTGTTGACCTTTTGCATATGCATCACACTGCTCGAGGAAGCCCTGTTGCTGCGTTTAGTTAAGTACTCGGGAGACGACACCCTCGTCGTCCCTCCCAGCACATGCCTGCTCACATTTTGAGGGGTGGTGACAAGGCAATTCCCTCACAAACACATGCTCGCGGTATTCGGCCTCCTAAGGCCATACTTATTGCTCAAGCCTGATTGACCCCCAGTTCACTCGGAACCCCTCTGCAAGTGGCACACACGTGCCACCCCCACGGAGGACTTGAAGCTCTTTACCAAAAGGTCATTGACAACTATCTCCTCCCCCGTTTATCCCTTCTCCCTCGGTCGAACCACTCAAGCCCTGGTACTCAAAGGCCTTCCCTAAGAGTACCCTCCTGTTGTACCCTCTTCAGATCGACCCTACCTTTGGAGCTCACAACAGAGATCGGGGCAAGGCTCCCTTGGGTGATGAGGTCTTTCATCCCCCATCTCTCCCAAAGCTAAGACAGAAGCCCGAGCAGACTCCTGTTTCTGACGCGTATCCCTTGCCTCACCTCATGGAGACAGCTCTGTCCTGTTTGAAGAAAGAAGATCATTCACAATCACGGTCCCAGTCTCGATTCTGGAGGGAAGTATAACCAAGGCCTGAGAGATAAAAATGACCGAGGCATGTGAATAGTTTTGAGAGAAGAACCCAAGATGCTAAGGGCAAGCAAGCCTGCTGATCCCTGTTTATGATGAAAATCAGACAAATCTTTCGACGAAGATCTCTCTAATTTTGACATCTTAAACTGATAAAAATAATGTGGTAAAGAAAGTGAGGCTAGAACTGCCTGGAAATGAGAAGATCCACTCTCAAATCTGTGGCAGACCCAGCATGATCCAAGACATTAAAATACGATTTCAATGCAAACTAATCAAATAAAATCAAAACAATAGGAAGAAGAAGAAAGAAAGGGCAAGAAAACCATACCAAACCGGGCCGGATGGCCCAGAACCCTTGAGCCTTCAAGGGCTCGCCCGTATCAGAACCAACATCCTCTTTGCCTCTCTGATTCAGAATTTGACCAATAAATCTCTGAGTGAAAAGGGTGCCCTAAGGATGGTTTAGAACTAGGGCTGTTGTTCCCTGAAAAGGTTTCTCAAGCTTAGGGTTAGGGTTTTCAGATTAGGGTTAAGGCAAGCTCACCAACTTTTTCCTCCTCTCAAGACCTCTATCAAATGGCCATGAAAAAGGGTTTATAAATGCCAAGGATCTATTGGGAAGGGAATCTTTCCATAACCAATAGATCCTCCAATCAAAAATACCATTTTTGAGGATCCGTATTTGAGCAACGCTAGTGGTGTCACCCAGGCAACATGCCTAGTGTCGCCCAAGAAAAAATGGTAAAAACT
Source organism: Amborella trichopoda (assembly GCF_000471905.2). Next base: position 2,110,093 of record NW_006497781.1, read on the forward strand.
TCTTAAAAAGGTAGGAAATCAACCCAAATAGTTAATTTCTAATTTGGGCCTTAACGGGGCTAGGCGACACCTGTGGTGTCGTCCAAATCTGGGAGGCCCTACTCATGTTGTCCAAATAAAATTTGGTCCAAATTGAAATTTTCCACTTCATATATGTTCTTCAGCCTCTTGTGAAGCTCTCAGAGAAAATTTGGGCCAAAAAATAGTTTTTTACTATTTTTAATGATTTGTTTAGTAAACTAGGGCGTCTATAGGGTTTTGGGTCGGCATAATGGTTCTGGGTTACAGGGTTGGCTGTGTGGACTATGGATTTGGATTTACTAGGATAATGCGGTCCTAAGGGTTCAGGAAACCACAAAATTTGCCAAATTTAAAATTTATGTCTACAGTTGCCCCTCTTTGGCACTCCCTGTCCTTCGAGGGACATGTGAGTGGCAATGAAGTAGACATTTTGACGTTCCCTATCCTTCGAGGGGCAAATGAATGTCAAAGATAATGCAAACATTTTTAATTACATCTTGATGTCATGTGAACAGAGGGCGCACCAACTCCAAGGCACTGCACTCCCCGAGCTCACCCACCTAAGGAATTTTTCCTCCTTGGGTTTTCAGCATGAGAAGTCGGTGAGTTACACAAACTTGAAACTCAAGTTGGATTTTCGGGCCATGCCACTTAACTTCAGGGACCCTAGCATCGTTTTTTATTTCCTTAGAGTTTCTTAAGGCTTTTTGTAGGAAAAGGCTTTCTATAGGAAGAGACTTCTCTGGCCGATTTCGAAGAGAGAGACGAGGCAGCAATGCGGTAATCGCGACAACGTGGTAATCATCATATACGGGTGTCCAAGCTTCTTTGTTTTAAAAGACTTTTTTGAATTTTTGAAGATAGAGGGATATTTGAAATAGAACCTCGAGCAAGGATTGATTACGATTTTAACAAAGAAATTAGAGTTTTTGAAGACACAAGACATATAATGAAACTTTTGAAAAGAGAAAGATATTTCGAAAAATAAGGGTTGGTTAGCAGTTTTAAATCCTGCAACCATTGAGCCCTCTAAGCAGTTTAGTGTCATGCAGCGATGGACCATACACCCGACCCTTTTACGTCATACGAGGCTAGATAGAATACATCCCATCTTTTACGTCATATGGGGCTAGACGTAATACACCCGGCCTTTTACGCCATACGAGGCAAGACTTTACCTGCCTTGGGTCTTTTACGTCGCGCGAGTCTGATGTTGAACTGGATACAACAGGCCTTTTACGTCATACAGGGATAGACGGATTACACTCGACATTTTACATCATACAGAGATAGACGGAATACACCCTACCTTTTACATCATATGAGGCTAGACATTATCTGCCTCAGCTCGTTTACGTTGCACGAGTTTGACGCAGAACGAGATACACTCGACCTTTCACGTCATATGGGGCTAGACGGTACCTGTCTCGGCTCTTTTACGTCGCACGAGTTTGACGTTGAACTGGATACACCCGACCTTTTGCGTCATAAGAGGATAGACGTTTCCTTGTATCGGCTCTTTTACGTCGCACGAGTTTGACGTTTTTCCTGCCTCGACTCTTTTACGTCGCACGAGTTTGACATTTTTCCTATATCAGTTCTTTTACGTCACATGAGTTTGATGTTTTTCCTATCTCGACTCTTTTACGTTGCACGAGTTTGACGTTTTTTGAATTGGACTTTAGTTGGCAGTTTAGGTTCATGCCACCGAGGAGCATTTTCTTTTTCATTTTTTATTTTTGAAATTGGTCTACAGTTTAGGCTTATGCCACTAATGAGCGTCTGAAAAAGTTCATTTCAAAATCCTTTGAAAACAGTTGATTTTAACAAGATAATTTTATGAAAAACACAATTTTGATCATGAAATGTCCTAAGACTTGACCTGGGGATTTTTTTACAAAACGTTTAAGTCATGCTTCCACATCTTCCACATCTTTCTGAGTTGGTTTGTTAGGAGCCTGCAGGGTTCAAGAGGAGTCTTCATCCTTAGGGTCTGCTTGTGTAGTATTGTTAGAACTTGCAAATACTCTTTTGTACTTGAGGTTTTGATTCGGAGATTTTTTTTTTATTCTTTTTCTTTTTTTTTTACCGGTGATGCCTTTTCAGGTTTCACCATGTCCATTTTTTTGTTTTTTGTTTTTTTTTTTTCTTTGTGATGCCTTTTTAAGTTTTTACAATGCTCTTCAGCCCATACGGGTAATATTTTCTAAGATACATTGCATTAATGGGGTCGTTGAGTTCATACCCCTCCTAATTTTTTATCTTATAAGAATTGCCTGTGTGCACTAGGGTAACCACGAATGGCCCCTCCCAATTAGGTTTGAATTTTCCTAAAGGGTGTAGATTGGCAGGAGTGTGGAAGATTTTCTTGAGTACCATATCCCCTTCTCTGAATTGTCGAGGAAAAACTTTTCTTTGGTATGCCTTCTCGATTTTACATTGGTAAGCAACGATATTTTATGTTGCTTGTAGTCTTCTTTCATCTAAAGTAACGAGGGCAGCGATTCGTGCTTCGATCTTTTATTCCTCATCTGAATTTTTGTGAATAAGCACTCAGAGAGACGGTATCTCAACTTCAATGGGTAGCACTGCTTCCATACCATACACTAATGAGTATGTGGTCATGCCAGTAGGAGTCTTCTCTGTTGTTTGGTAAGCCCATAGCGCGTCATTTAGCCTTTCGTGCCATTCTCTGCCACCTTCTATTATTCTATCTATAACCCTGCGAAGTCCTTTGTTCGTAGCCTCTGCTTGTCCATTTCCTTGAGGTTAGTAAGATGTGGAGAATTTTTTGTGTTATCCCGAACGTGTTGCATACCTTAGTGACCCTTTAATTTTTGATGTTGGATCCATTGTCAATAATGATTGACTCAGGAACACCGAATCTGAATACAATGTTATTCTTTATGAAACAGGCAACATGTTGTCCCTCAATTTTGATAAATGATGCGGCCTCTACTCATTTTGTGAAGTACTCTATAGCCATTAATATAAAACAGTAGTCGTTTGAGGCTTTTGGTGTGATCATTTTGACGATATCAAGACCCCACATGGCAAACGTCCATACAAGCGGTGTTGAGTTGAGTGGTACGGATGGTGCATAGATGAGGTCTCAATAAAGTTGACATTTGGGACACCTCTTAACGAACTTTCAACAATCTTCGGCCACGGTGGTCCAAAAATAAACTTGGCACCTGATTTTTCGAGCTAAGGCGGCTGCCCCAGAATGACCTCCTTTATTGTGTAATTCTGTCAGTACTTAGTCAATTTCTGGCTGATCGAGATACCGTAGAATGATGTCATTGAAGGACTTCTTGAATAAGAGATCACCTCTTACTAAGAATCCCATAGAAAACCTTTGAAGAGCTTCTTTATCCTTTTTGGTGGCTGGTATAACCCATCTTTTAGTAGGGACAAAACATCGTGGAACCATGGTTTTGTCTTTACTAGTGCATCTGAAGCCATGAGAGACACTTTTCCATCGTGCTCATTTTCTTGCTCTATTTCTTTTTCGTTCCTTGGTGGGGAAGGGTCATGTTTGTTCCTGATGTAGAGTGACAATGTGGTGATTTTTAAAGGAATATCAACCATTCAAGCAGGGGTTGTAAGGGTGTCCGCGAACTGATTATTTTCTCCAGTTACATGCTGAAAGGTGATTTTCTTAAAATATGGGATCATCTTTTCCACCTTTTCTTGATAGGGTTTGAGATTTTCTTCCTTCACCTTCCAAATCCCTTGAACTTGGTTTATGACGAGTAAGGAGTTACCAATCACTCGTATTTGCTAAATTTTCATTCCCATAGCATTCTCAAGCCCAGCTATCAAGGCTTCATATTCAACAATGTTATTGGTACATGGGAAATTTAATCTGATGGTTGTTGGCATTAAAATATTCTCAGGTGAGCATAGTATGATACCTACCCCTGACCCGTATTCATTCCTTACACCGTCAAAGTATAGCTCCCAAATTGATTGCTCGATTGTGAAGAGGTTTTAATCAGGGAGATCCATGTTGATGGGATTGTTACCTAGCAGTGTGTGTTCAGCCAAGTGGTTAGCAATGGCTTGTCCTTTGATCGATTTTTGAGTAATATATTCGATCTCAAACTCACGCAATAATATTCTCCACTTCGTCAAACGTCCGTTAAAGACTGATCTCTCCAATAGGCACTTGAGTGGGTCTTTTTTTTAGATGAGCTTGACTGTATGAGATAAGACATATTGTATTAATTTCTTCATAGACCACACAAGTGTTAAGCAATGCTTTTCCACATCTGTGTATCTTGTCTCATAATCGACCATGGTTTTGCTGATGTAGTATATCGTTTGTTCTTTTCCATGGTCGCCGTATTGACCTAACATTGCCCCCATGATCTTGTCTTTCACTGATATGTATAGGAATAGGGGTTTGTCAGGATAAGGAGAACCAACGACGGGAGGTTTGGTGAGGTACTCCTTGATTTGATCGAACATTTCTTGGCTTTCATTATCCCATATAAATGGGGTATCCTTCTTAAGGAGCCTATTGAACGACACGCACTTGTCCGCCAGTTGTGAATAAAATGCCTTATGGCTTGTATGCGACCTTGAAGCCCATGGATTTCTCTAATGTTCTGAGGAGGGGACATTTTAGTGGTGCCTCGTATTTTGGATGGGTCCACCTCAATGCCCCTTTAGCTTACTATAAAGCCTACTAATCAACCGAATTCAACTCCAAATGGACATTTCTATGGATTGAGTTTGAGTTTATGCTTCCGGAGTCTTTCGAAAATGGTTCTCAAGTTGGTGAGATGATCAGACCTAACCTTCGACTTGACCAGGATGTTGTCGACATAGTCTTCCATGATGGTGTGCATAGTCTTCCATGATGGTGTGCAACAAGTCATCGAAGATGTTGGTCATCGCCCTTTGATAAGTTGCCCCTGCATATTTTGAGGCCAAAGGGCATGACGCAGTAGCAGTAGGTTCCCCATAGCATTTTGAAAGTTGTTTTGGTTTGGCTTTCTTCTACCATGAGGATCTGGTTGTAACTCTAGAAGCCGTCCATAAATGACAACATCTCGTGCCCGCATTGTTGTCAACTAAGGCATATATATTTGGTAAAGGAAAATTGTCCTTTGGTCATGCCTTGTTGAGGTCTTTGTAGTCGACACACACTCGAATCTTCCCGACATTCTTAGGTACGACCACTATATTGGCCAACCACTAGAGTAATCGAAAGGAATAATAAATTTTTCTTTAAGCAATTTATCGATTTCTTCTTTGATTTTAAGCTCAAGTTGAGTCTTTTGACGTCAGAGTTTCTGCCTTACAGGCTTGGCCCCTTCGTTGAATATTAGGTGATGTTGCGTCAATGTGGGATCTAGCCTTGACATATCATCGTATGACTAGGTGAAGACATCGTGATATTCCTTGAGAAAAGAAATCATATTTTCTCGCTCCTCAGGAGATAGAGAGGTTCCAATCTTGGTTAACCTTGGGTCCTTCTCAGTTCCTAGGTTTACGTTGATCATCTCTTCGATGATAATCATTGTATACCCATCAAACCTGTTTTTGAATTGCTCAACATGGGAAGTGAGTTCCTCAAGTTGAGGGATTTGTTCACTCTTGGTTCTCTTGATCTTCGCCTTGGTCGTTCAATTTGTCATCTTAGGTATTATGCGTTATTGGGCTATCTTGAGTGTTCGCCATTTTGAAAATTATTTTCATTATTCTCAATTTTATCTGGTTTTTAATTTTCATTGGTTTTTGAAATATTGCAAGAGGTGTCCCTTATGGGACTCACGAGAGAAATGTTGGGGAATGGGAGTGCAAGGTAGTCAGATGGCCACCCTGCGCCTATCCATTTTTTGGCACCGGGACTTGAAGGTGCCGCTATTATGCTTCCAGTGATTCTTGAGATAGAGGAATGATCGATCAATTCCGTTCCTGGGTTTGTATTAGTGGATGAGCATGCTTGGCTGTGTTAGAGCCGATTGTGCATACGTTCAAGTCCAGTTCAGTAAAAAGGTCTTCAATCCCTAATTCTTGTGTGTGTTGAGGTCTGGAAGAGAAATTATTCCCTGTTGTAGATTCAAGGATCACCTTTAACCGTTTTGAATGATGGGCATCGAGAGGATCGAGGCTTTGAATGCCTCCGAATACAAAGCTCGGATAGCTTGAAGGCTTCATCTGGCATTGAAATAAGGTGAGAGAACAGCTGAGACCTCTTCGATCCCTGTATTCAATTTTGGCTTGGAGTGATTTAGAAATTACCTCCGTTACGCCTTGGTTGGAAACCTTTGGAGAAGAGCATGTGTTAAGCTTTGAGGGACCCAAAACCATATCAATGTTGACCTTGGATAATGTCATCCATCGATGCGGAAGTTTGCAAAATTTGAGGAACATGGTTGCCGGCCTCTAGGCGTAAGGTGGTACAATAGGATTGCTCGAAGGAAGTGAGTGGGATTTCTCCAAGGTCGACCCCTACAGCTAGCTTCTCGTTACCTATACTTGGATTGAGAAAAGAAGGGGGTTCAGCACATACCTTCGCGATACCATTTTTAGTCTGAAATTTGAGGCATTGATGGAATGTAGAGGTGATCACGAGGTTTTCATGTAGCCATGATCTTCCTAGTAGCATTGAATGAAGGTTTTATGTCAAAGACATAAAACTTTATCACTTGGACGATAGGGCCGATCTTGAGTGTGAGAGGCAGTATGCCTTCAGCTTGTCCCTTGGTCCCGTTATATGCATCGATAGTTAGTTGATATGGTTTGAAGTCATCCGGGCCTTTGCCTATCTACTTCACTGTTTTCATAGGGCATATGTTTAAGGATGCCACATTATCAACAAGCACTCTCCGTATCGCATATCCTTGCAAGAAAACGGTGATGTGCAAAGGTTGGACATGAAAGAGGTTGAAGCTAGCTGGGATGTCATCGTTTGTGAACACGATTAGCATTGGTGCCATCAGTTGGTTGATCATTTCGCACAACTCATATGGTTGTGCGTTGCTCGGGATGTGTATCTTGGCGAGGACCTTTTTTATCTAGGCTCTGTGTGCTAGTGAATTGGCAAGCAGCTCCAAGATGGAGATTTGAGGTTAGATCTTCCCGAGATGAGCCGGTAGATCGTAGGTGGCTGCGGATCCTTGAATTGCTTTATTCGGTTCGTGATTTGTGACCTCTGCTGGCTGTCTGGCTTTTGTGGTGTTTCTCATTCTTTCATCGAGAGTATCGGCCATCAATTGAATGGGTTTGAATACTTGGCCTCTTTGGGTTAAGGAATCAACCTCGCCAGCATGAAGCTCAATAGGTTCAGCCCTAGCTAGAGTAATGGGAGATTTCGAGGTGTTGACCCTTTGTTTGGGAGATGACGCATTTTCATTGATTCTGACCATATCGATTTCTAGCGTATCATCTTCGCCATATTGGTCCCATTTGGGAAGTTTATCGCGGTTTGAAGGTGAAGGGTTTCCTCTTAGAAGACTCAAAAGATCTTTTTCAGACTTTTTAAAGTGATGATCACAAGCAAATATGAATTGACTGGGATCATCTTCTTTGTCTCCACTCTCAATCATATGAATGACGACGTTATCTTTTAAGTTGTCTTGAGCTTCTTGCTTTTCGATCGTAGTGACCATATTTTTAGAGAGAGGATTTGTGAAGATACCCATCTTTTAATTAGGCTCTTCAACAGGTTGATTTCTATGTGCGACAGTGATGTCCCCCCTATTGATTAACCATTGAATCACCTATTTCAAATACAAGTAGTTTTGAGTATCATGAGTATGATTTTGATGCCATTTGCACCACTTGCTCTTATCCATGACTTGAAATGATGGTTCAGATGGTGGTAGGAAATAAACCCTATTTCTAGCTAGGAGTAATTCCAGCACCTTTTCTAATGGGTCTTTGAGAGGGGTGAAATTATCCTCTCGCCTTTAGTTATTATTTTGAGCGTTGGCTCTAGGCTGACGCCTTCGATTTTGGCTCTAATTGTTGTGCTGAGCAGTCGAACCTTGAGACAGTCTGTTATCGACAATCTCATTAACTTGACCAGAATCATTCTCCTTGTTATTGGTTTTATTCTTATTTTGGGGAGTTGTTATCGGTTTATTGTCAAGCCTGGTGATAAGGGGTGTCCCTCTGGCCCTTTCATGTCATGTCACCTGCTCAATCATGGAGTCGAAAGAGTGGGGGATAAGACCTTAGCTGAAGAAGGTACTATATTCAGGAGCGGCATTCTTTAAGACCATGGAGATCTTGGCTAGGTCCGTAAATGGACACTCTATGACCTGCATCGCCGCCTCATGGAAGCGATCGATGAAGTCTTCGAAGGATTCTCCTGGGTTTTGTTTCATTGCACTAAGCTCGCCCAAGGAGAGATATCTTAGTGTTGACCCACTGTAGTGAGAGATGAATAGGCTGAACATTTTGTCTGTAGTGATGTGTGGTTGAGCGAACATTGTTCCCCGATGCCAATTTAAGGCCTCGCCAATCAATGTTTGTAAAAATATGGCCTTTAGCTGGTTAGGCTTGTCTCGCAAAGGTCTAATGGAGAGGAGGTACGCGTTGACGTGAGTATCTAGATTGTTCTTCCCATTGAACTTTTTTCTAAATTCTGGGACGACAAATCCCAGGGGAAGGTCTTCCATGCTTCCAAGGGTCTCATGAACATAGGCCTTCGGGGGTAGAATTTCATGCATGTCCATTCTTACAAGCATATCCTGCATTGCCTTTATGGCACCTTTGTGTTGGGTATTTGGGATGACAGTAGGCCCACCGATTGGTGGGTTCTCAAGTGTAGACTGATGAGTCGAGACTTGGGGTACATGTTGTCCTACATGGGCTTGAGATTGATGAGCCGCAGTCACCGGGGCGGTTTGATACATTTGTTCTTGAGGGGCGTACTGACCTATAGGTGTCGCCACCAATTGCAGAAATTGCACGGTTTGTTGGACCAGATGAACTATGGGAACCGATTGAAGAATCGGCTGACTCGGTTGTGCTAGGGGTTGACCTATACCCCTAAGATGGTTTGGGATCGACCCATGAGCTGAGGCATGAACGGTGTAACCTAAGTCAACTAGACTTTTAATAGCAGCTTGGATGCCCATCTCACCTAAGGCTTGGTCTAGATTGACACCTCTGCTTCGTACAGTGTTCAGGACATCACGAGCTATACTATGATGGCTCGAGGTTGGGTTAAATCTCCTAGACCTAAGTGGGTCTTGGTTTTGAGGTCGATGTGCCTCGGGGTTATCTCGGTTTGAGTTGTGGGAATTGGCATTTGATACGATCTGAACTTCATCCCTCTCTCGGCTTCTACTTTGGTTGCCTAAAATCCCATGTAGGACGACACCCGGTCGAACCCCTGGACTATTCATGGTTTTTCGGACGGAGCCGACTTTTTGGACCACACAGATTTGAAGATTAGGAGTGGACCCTTGGGACTCTGCCTCTAATTGAAGACCTGGATGTTGGATAATGGATTGATCCGAGTTCTGTCGATAATCACAAGAGATTGCGGCATACTGGCTTCTAGGTTTGGGCAAGTTAGACTCGGAGTAGGTCGTGGAGCAATCATCATAGTGACCTTGAGTGACTGATAGGGTGATTGCTTTTAGTACGGTTCGAGAATCTAGACTTAGGTAAGAGCTAGACTCGACGACTTAGGATAGAACCTAGTCTGACTCTAGGGGAAAAAACTTAACTAAGACCTTGGCTAAGACTAGACTGGATGAAACTTGCTAGACTCATTGAGTTTCGGTTTAGACCCTGAAGTAGGGTAAAACCTAGTCTAACTCTAAAGGCAACTCTAACTTTAGACCTATGCTAGAACCTAGACTAAGATCTAGACTAAATAGGTATGAGTCTCAGCTCGAACTAAGAGTGGGTTTAGATTCGGACCTGGGTGTAAGCCTGGTTTGAACCTGGACAGAGTTGGATGCAAGCTTAGGCTTGGACTAAGAGATTTTTGAAGATCAGACCTGGTGTGGACCCATACTGGATCAATTTTAGGCTCGGCACAAGCCCTTGGCTCAAACCAAAAGGGGGGCCAAGGTTTAGACCTGGGTGTGAACCTGGTTTGGACCTAGGCTAGGCTGGGTATAAGCCTGAACTTGGACCCAAAGAGTTTTGATGATTAGACCAGGTGTGGACCAAGACTGGATTAGGGTTGGTTTAAGCATGAGCACCTGGCTCGAACCAAAAGGGGGGCCTAGGTTCAAACTTGGGTGTGAACCTAGTTCGGACCTGGGCAAGTCTGGGTAGAAGCCTGGACTTGGACCCAGAGGGTTTTGATGATTAGACCAGGTATGGACCCGGACTGGATCAAAGATGAGCTAGGAACGAGCCTTTGGCTTCGACCAAGCGGGGGCTTAAGTTCGGACCAAGGCGAAACCTGGTTCAGACTTGGACTAAGCTGGGTATAAGCCTGAACTAGGACCCAGAGAGTTCAGCTCTGACCAAAAGCAAGTCTTGACTGAGATCCAAGATTAACCAGCAAAAATAAGCAAGCACAGCACGCAAAAACGTTTGCCCTAGATTATAGGTAGGCTTGGGTTGAGAGTGGGTTCCTAACTATTGAAATGTGGCTAGACTGATATAGGTCCCCACATATGTCCTGGCCTCCTATTATAGGATTTTCACCAGGTCCTACTATACATGGAGTTACTTTGAGACAAAGGATAACAAGGGGGCACTCACAGTTAAAGTTACACAAATCCCAACCGCCTCGACTCTCAAAGCTAGGTTCCCCTCACGTCGTTAATGCGGATTTTGAGGGTTTTCAAAATATTTTTTTATTGGTTTCCCGGGCATTCCTAGACCGGTGTGTACTGGAGTGTGTAAAGAAGCACACAATATAAAATAATTGTCACGCACACAATGCAAGAAAGAAATAAAGCGAATGATTAGCATTAGTCATGCCTGGCAGTGCGTGCTTCGAGGCGAAGCTCGTTTGAAGCACACTATAGATGGAGGGGTAAGCAACCCCTAAGAAGGCACAATCAAAATAATGAGACCAAGCACAGTTCATGCTAAGTCGAGCACAGCCCAAGTCGAGGGTGACTCGAATGGGACACGGTTCAAGGAGGGTGCAAGCAACCCTCAATGTATTTTTTTTTATTTTTTTAGTTTTTTATCTTTTTAACATTGATGAAACACAGTTAAACTAAGCATGATGAAAGCCGAGAAAACATGTTTTCAATCAAAATTAACAAACTAAAATAAAATCCAAAAACCAGGAACTAAACAGATCTATTTGAAGCATACTATTTTTTTGTATTTTTAAAAATTTATTTTAAGCCAAATATTGGTGAACAGGAAGCCAACATTATATGGAAGAGGCTTGGGGGGTCCCATAATTTTTCTGGGACCACTGCAATTGGGTGACACGGGTGGTGTCGCCCCGTGTCGCCCAAGCGGCACTACTAGTGTCGTCCTTGCAGGCTGGACGACCTGCTAGTGTTGTCCAAACAACATATTTTATTTTTTTTATGAATTTTGATGAAATAAGGTTATAGTAAACTTTCATAAGTAGGGAAAATAATATTTCTGATTAAATAAATTAAAATAAAGTAAAGTAGAAAAGTGCAGATATAATAGACCTGTATTAAAAAAAATATTTTTTTTGTATTTTTAAAATTTTTATTTTGATCTACCAGTTATTGATAAGTCAAAAGAGAGTCTCTAACAGGACTAAAAAGTTTTAGAATGTTCTGAGACTTCTGGCTTTGGGCGACAGGGGCATGTGACACCCTGGACCGGGGCGGCACTGGTGGTGTCACCCAGGACAGATAGGGTTTTGCAGCACCGAAACCCGTAGTCCTGGTCACAGCCAAATTTTGGGACATTTTGGTGACTGAAAGTAGTAAAAAACAGTATAGAAAACTCGTATTTCGGAGTCAAGCACAAAATACGCCGCGGTGGGTGCCAAATTGTTTACGATGAAAATTGGAGAGATCTTCTGATGAAGATCTCTCTAATATTGACACCTTAAACTGATAAAAATAATTTGGTAGAGAAAGTGGGACAAATCGAATTCAAATCATAAGTCAAATATGCCCAAAAATTAGCAGATCCACTCTCAGATCTGTGGCAGAGCCAGCATGAACCAAGACATTAAAACTCAATTTCAAAGCAAATAATCAAAATAAAATAAAAATAATCGGAAGAAGAAGAAAGAAAGGGGAAGAAAACAATACCAAACTAGGCCGGATGGCCCGGGACTCCCGAGCCTTCAAAGGCTTGCCCGTATCAGAACCGACGTCCTCTTTGCCACTTTGATTCAGAAGTTGGCCAGCGGATCTCTTATTGAAAAGGGTTGTTGTGCCCTAAGGATGGTTTAGAACTAGGGTTGTTAGGCCCTATAAAGGTTTCTCACGCTTAAGATTAGGATTTTCGTATTAGGGTTAAGGTAAGCTCACCAAGTTTTTCCTCCTCTCAAGACCTCTATCAAATGGCCACGAAAAAGGGTTTATCAAGGCCAAGGACATGTTGGGAAGGGAATCTTTCCATAACCAACAGATCCTCCAGCCAAAAATACCATTTGTGGGGATCCGTATTTGGGCGACACTAGGAGTGTCGCCTAAGCAAAAATGGTAAAAACTTCATAAAAAGGAAGCAAATCGACCCAAATAGTCAATTTCTAATTTGGGCCTGAACGGGGCTAGGCGACAATAGTGGTGTCGCCCAATTCTGGGCAACGCTACTCGTGTCACCCAGTCTAGGCTGGGTGACACTCCTAGTGTCGCCCAAACCAAATTTGGTCCAAATTAAAATTTTCCACTTTAGGTGTATTCCTCAGCCTCTTGTGCAGCTCTTAGAGAAAATTTGGGCCAAAAAGAATTTATTTTACTATTTTTAATGACTTTTTTAGTAAAACAGGGCGTGTGCAGGATTCTAGGTCAAAACAACGTATCTACAGGGTTCTGAGTAGGCAGAATGGTTCTGGGTCACAGGGTAGGCTGTGTGGACTATGGATTTGGGTTTACTAGGGGAATGCGGTCCTAAGGGTTAGGAAACTATAGAATTTTCAAGATTTAAAATGGGGTGTCTACAATCCCCTGGCCGAGAACCCCTTTTATCCACTACGGGCCGCAGTAGAGCCTGAGGTAGCAGAATCCTGCATGGTCGTGAATGTCGTAGTAGACGACCCAACCTTACAGCCCTTGCAGTCCCAAGACCATCACCAACCGGTCTTGACTTGATCAGCATACAAGGTTCAAGCTCAGGCGGGGCCCCTGCTGACCGACTTGCCGCACCTAGTCTGGCAGGTACGCGAGACCCCGACCACACAAGAGATCAACCTCCCTAAAGAAACAGCCAGTGTGATGGTCGTTTAGGAGCCCAATGACTATCAAGAAGACCGTATGAATTGGTTTGAGGATATGATGCGAAAGATGATGGAGAAGATCGAGATGATGGAACGTACCCGACTCCCTAGGAACTCATCTGACCAAGAAGCCAATTGTCCTCATCCAGCCGATCCGGTCCAGAGGTGGCCACCTCCTTCCCATGACCATCCCTCCTATAAGTAGGTCTCACAAGCCGACATCGATGCCATGGTCACCCACAGTTTGAGGGGAAGATAAATTCTGGGCGTTCATGATACAGTCCTGTATCAGAAGGCTTATCCTTCTTACATTGATCAGCTCCTGTTTCCCTCTAGTTACCAAAAGGGGAGACTCTTGTTCTTCAACGAGAAGAGTTTCCCTCGCCAACTTATTGCCTATTTCTATTTGGCATGTCACGAGACAGCAGCTGATGGGAGGCTTCTTCTCCGTCAATTTGTTGAAACTCTTGACGAGCCAGCATTTAAGTGGTATGCCTGACTCCCCCTGAACTCAGTGAAGACCTGGGAAGAAATGGAGCACTTGTTCTACAAGTGCTTCTATGAAGTTGAAAGGAAAGTCCAGACTATTGAGCTTCTTACATTAACCCAGGGCCCAGATGAGCCGGTTGATCAATTCATCGCAAGATGGAGAGATCTGGCTACACACCAAACTGCCCCCTTACCTGAAATTGATGCAATCCAAACATGTCTGCACAACATGCAGCCTGAAATTTCCCTGCATCTCAAACCCGACTTTTATATCGAATCTGATCTCCGAAGCAGTCCAGATAGAGAGCCTCCTTAAGCATTTGCAAACTTCGAACCCCATCATCAAATGAGGAAAACAACAAACGCTTTGGTAATGTTCATCCCAATTCTTGCGGAAATAAACAGAAAGGAATGATCAGTGTTGCTGTCACTGTATCAGACCCCAAGAAGACCCCATCTTAAACTCTGAATCTCTCCAAGGGGGTGAACCCTGCAAATGCTCAGGGAATACCTCAGGCAAGCCAGTAAAAACCCTAGTCCTACAATAAGGTGTCTCCACCTCAAAACCTCTACGGAAGGACTACTGGGCAGAACAGAAAAAGAAAGGCTATAGCTTTGATAAGGAGTGCGTCCCCACCTTACTGATACAACAACAAATAATCACTTTGCCTGAGATGAAATAGCCAAAAGATGCTGATTTTGTCACCCACAAGAATTACTGCGCCTATCATAAAATGTCGGGGCACTCTATTTAGGATTGCTTCACTCTCAAGGATCACATCGAGGCTTTAATCCAGAAGGGGCAGATATAGCTTGACAGTCTCAAGAAGGCATTTGAGGAAGCTGAAGCGTCTCACATGGTGACAAATCAAGAAGAAGACAAACAAGAGTATCATCTTGATGAACTACCATCAGACCTTCTTCAGGCGCTGTTTTGTATGATGCTTCAAGTAGGGGTCATCGCACCAAAGCCGTCAAGATAGCCCAACCACCTCTCTCGAGGCACTGAGGACCTTTGGTGCCCATATCATCAGTAACGAGGTCACAATTTATAGGGGTGCATCGCCTTTCAAGCCATAATCATAGAGAAAGTCCAAGGAGGACACGTCATTAGCACTATCCCAGGGGATGACGTTCGAACCACCGGGTTGCTAGCACAAGAGGTCACTCAAATGCAGACCTCCTGTGATGGCGCATCGCTCGAGTCTTCTGACCCCGATGAACCCTCGACTTTCCAACCATGGAAAGTTTATCGAGGACCAAATAGAATGAAGTCTATGAAGAGGGAGGTTGTTCGCCAAGCAAGATCATCCCCTAAGCTTCGTGAACCTAGTCAGCCTGCACCCGTTCACAAAAATGATAAAAGGAGACGAGCGCTAAGGGCCACCCACAGAAAGAGGAAATTGCCTCAACCTCATACTAAGCCCTAGGGGGAAAATACCCTAGGCGGGTGAGCTCGGTGAGCGCAATGACTTTGAGGGATTAGTTGGTGTGCCCTCTAACCACGTGACATCAGGAAGAAATTTAAAATGTCTGCATTATCTTTGACGTTCACCTGCCCCTCAAAGGAAAGGGAACACCAAAGTGTCAACTTCTTTGCCACTCACCTGTCCCTCGAAGGACAGGGAGTGCCAAAGAGGGGCAACTGTAAACACAACATTTTAAATCTGGAAAATTTTGTGGTTTTCCTAAACCTTTAGGACCACATTATTCTAGTAAACCCCCCAAAACTATAGTCCACACAGCCTACCCTGTTACCCAAAACCATTTTTGAAAGAAAGACCTATGTGATATTTTGCTGGGGAAATACAATTTCTTTTTTTTTTTTAACAATAATCACCCCTTGTAATTTTGGCAACAAGATCACTCACAGATGATCTTATTACAAACAAAAGAAATTCTAAAAATAAATAACACATCAAATAAATCTCAACTACTTGATGACATTCTTACAACCTAATATTGTGCTTGAGAATATAAAATAAAAGAACTAATAAACAAAATAAAAGATGTCGGAGATTACCTCAACCAGGCTTTTTACACCCCACACCGAGTCACCACATCCAAAGGCGTGGGATCTATGGTCTAGCTTCAATCTCGAACTAGAATAGCTGATTTCGACCAAACTAGGTAACCACCCCTTAAAATTTCTACTAAAACTTTAACCCCCAAAATTAACTTAGGTCTAGAGAGGAGAGAGAGTACCACCTAAAATTTGAGAGAGAAAGATGGAGGAGAGATTGAGGTGTGCCCCTCTAGTAGAGAGAGGTGAGACAAAGAGAGAGGTGAGACAGAGAGAGAGAAGAGAGGTTGTGTGTCTAGAGATTAGGGAAGAGCACCCCTATTTATAGTGTATATTTAGGTTGAGGGTTTCTTCGGGTTTTCCCGTAGTTTGTGTCTTTCATGAGATTCAATCTCGACTGTTGATCAAAGTGACTTGTGGGGTGAGAGATCTGAGTCATCCATTCCATAGATGGGTCATCAACATTATGGAATGTGCCTGAACCATTATCCCCCTTTTCTTAAACCATTTTCCCATCAATGTCGCTCCAACCGCTTTATCTTCTTCTTCAATTTAGTGTCATAGATAGCAGTCATCTGTTATACGTTGTGTCGCCTATAGAAGGAGTTTGTTTTTAAATAAAATAAATATCATGCATTCAAAAAAATTGCACGATCCATGTCACATATTCCATAAGGATATGTCAAATATTATCAAGTAAATAAAAACTACCTAATATAAATACGATAAATCAATATTTACTATCTATTCAAATTGACCATATCTCTTTAAAACAAACGTGCTATAAAACAAATAAAGTCATGGTTAATATTTCCCTTCTAAGATTTGACCACATGCTACAAATCAAACTTACCTTAACTTAAAAACTTGAACATAAAGCAAACAAGAGAATCCAAAGAGGGTGGGGCATGCCACCCTTTTGTGGCACATGTGGACCCCCACCCACATGCCTCATGGTGGGTCCATGTGCATTTTGGGCCCTTATGGAATTTTATAAAACATATTAAAATTAAATTAAAATTAATTAATAAATATTTGAATTTTTTATAACTTTGTAAGATCAATAATTGTATTTTTATAAAACCAAAAATTACAAATAAAATATTGAGAGATTCATAAAAATTCAAATAATAAAACTAAATTCATTTTAATAATACAATGAACACAATTAAATTAATATGATGGAAAAAGGATCCATATGGTTTTAAGAATTCAATTTGTAAATATGGGATACTCCACCTCCAACTGTGGACTACATACCACACTAGCTTTATCTAACCGACTCAGTGTTTCCCATGACCCACAGTCCAAGCAGGGGCTCATTAGCAGGTCACCAAAGTCAGGTCGATGAATCAAAGGGTCGCAATCCCAGTCTGTGGATTACAAGTCCTCCCCCAAAGACTAGTCAAGGTCACCACGACCTGATGCAACCACAGCTCTATTGTGCATAAGGGTAGTTCTCGCACATGCATACGCTTCACCCAAAAGTGGATATCTGGCTTTCCCGAATGATCTATCGATTTGTATGTCATGTGATGGATCATGGATCGAGTTTTGGCTCCCGTCTCAGTAAGCCTACCATCGCATACAAGGGTCACACAGTCCCTCGGCTCCCTCATCTAGGCATAAGCTCTGACCTCATCAAGGGCTAACCTAAAACCCTCCTCGGTTAATTCTTTATGCACAGGTACTTGGGTTTTCCAACCGTCTAGTCTAGATCGATAAGCACAATCTGATATAAGCAAACATCATTTGCTTAGTATGGTCCTCGAGAGACGACACTCCCACTAAGTTTATGTTTCACTATAATGAAAGTATTTCAATACACACTCATAAGGCCTTTAAAGGACACATAAACCCAACATCTCCCACTTGGCCTTTGAAGGCGTACATTCTCTCTTGCTCACTTTCTCTCATCCCCATCTCTCTCACATGTCTTATAAAACCATTAGGGACAACTCCCTTAGTTAAAGGGTCTGTAATCATCAAATCTGTAGATATGTAGCTGATCTCAATCTTTTTCAATCTTACTTTATTTCTCAGGTGATAAAAATAAGGCTTAATATGCTTGGAGTTCTTGTGAAACCGAAACTCCTTAAAGACACAAATAGCTAATGTGTTGTCGCAGAAAATTCGCACTGCATCATAATGTACAGGATGAAAATTAAGTTGATTAATGAACTTCTTAATCCACACGGCCGCCTTGGCTACTAGACAACATGCCACATACTCGGATTCCATGGTGGACAAGGCCACAATATCTTGTTTCTTTGACTCCCAAAAAATCGCACCCCCTCCAAGTATAAACACATACCCAGATGTAGATTTTGCATCATCTGGATCAGCGAGATAGCTTGCATCTGAATATCCCTCTATTGCTATTTCAGTTCCCCCCTTATATGTGAGCGCATAGTTCATGGTCCCATTAAAATAACTGAGAATTCTTTTTACAACTTTCCAATGCTCCTCTCTTGGATTACTTTGGAAATAGTTCATCCGACTCATGACGAAGGACAAGTCAGGCCTTGTTCCCGTCATGGCATACATAAGGGACCCAACTGCGCTCCTGTATGGCACTCTCTTCATGGGTCTTATATTCATGTCTTCGGTAGGAAATATCTTATTACTAAGCTTCGTCTTTTTGTCAATTGGGGTAGACATGGGCTTACACATACTCATATCAAACTTTTCTAGAATCCTCTTACAGTAGGTTGCCTGGGAAAGTTTGATAGTCTTCTCTCTCCTATTTCTTATTATCTTGATACCCAATACATATAAAGCTTCTCCATGATCCTTCATATCGAAGTGTTGTGCAAGGAAATTTTTCGTCTCTACTACTAGAGCAATTGAGCTACTAACAATTAGCATATCATCCACATATAATAATATAAAAACCACATCACTCCCACTGACCTTTTGATATATGCAATTAATCCTCATTATTTGTAGAGAACCCTGCAAGAGGAAGGGTCTCCTGGACTTTTATATACTACTATCGCAATGCTTGTTTCAGGCCATAAAGGGATTTATTTAATTTGCATACTAAATTTTCCTTCTCTTTTTTTTCAAATCCCTCAGGTTGGGTCATGTAAATTTCTTCTTCTCAATCCCCATTTAGAAAGGTTGTTTTGACATCTATTTGATGAACCTCAAAGTCAAAATAGGCTGTTATAGCTAAAAGGATTCGGATGGATGGAAATTTGGCAATAGGGGAAAAGGTTTCCTCATAATCTATCCCTTCTTTCTGAGTAAAACCATTAGCAACTAACCTAGCGTTGTATTTTTCTACTTTCCCTTCAGAGGTCAACTTTTTCTTGAAAATCCACTTACAACCAATGGCCTTATGTTTTTCAGGCAGGGGTACTAATTCTGATACATGGTTTTGGTTAATGGAAGCATACTCATCTATCATGGCTTCTACTCATAATTCCTTTTCAGGACAGATCAAGGCTTCATGGTGAGTTCTAGGTTTTGAATCTGGATCTTCCCCAACTTTATCAAAATATTCTCCAAGATAGATAAAATGTTCTAGGTAAATGAGTGGTCTACTGACTCGGTTACTTCGTCTTAGTTCAGGTAAAGGTTCACTTTCTATAGGGAGTTCAGGATCAGATTGGGTTGGTTTAGAAGTTTCAGGTTCAGGGTATTAAACTACATCCTTGTTTTGGGCCTTCTCATAAAAGTCAGCTTGTTTTCTACTCACCCTTACTTCAAGGAACTCTTCATCAAAGAAGTGAGCATCACGGCTTTCAATAATCGCACATGTTTCAAGGTTGTAGAATCGATACCCCTTACCATGATCTGAGTAACCAATGAAAATGGATTTGACAGTTTTGGGTTACAATTTGGTTCTATTTTGATGTGGGATAAGGACATGGGCTGAGCAACCCCAAACTTTTAGGTGTTCAAGGGAGAGAGTACGACCTGTGAAAATTTCGTGAGGAGTAAGTGGGGCTGCTTTTGTGGGAGTCCGATTAAGGATGTAACATGTTGTTAATACGACTTCTCCCAAAACTCTAATGAGATATTTACATGCCCCATCATACTCCTTACCATTTCCACTAAGGTCATATTCCTTCTCTCAGCTACACCATTTTGTTCAAGAGTATAAGGCATGGTGTATTGATGGATGATCCCATTTTCAATGCACAATTCATTCAAAATGTCAGATGAATATTCCCCCCTCTATTGGTTCTAAGGACTTCAATTTTCAGGTTGGTTTGATTCTCTACCTGGGCCTTATATTCTTTGAATTTTTCTATGGCTTCTGATTTTGCATGAATAAGGTACACAAGGCCATATCGCCAGTGGTCATTTATAAAAGAGATAAAATATCTTTTTCCACTTTTGGTGGTCGCATTCATAGGTCCACATATGTCACTATGAATGATTTCAATATGTTAGTAGCTCTTTTTTCCCTGGTGGTATTTTTCCTTATTAGTTTTCCTTGCACATAAGACTCGCACACTTTCGATAAATCTCCCTCATAATTTTGAAGAATCCCGTCCTTTTTTAATCTTTTCATTCGTTTGATATTAATGTGTCCTAACCTCATATATAATAGGGTAGCGTCTAATTCATTAGGGGACGCGACATAAGCAGCGTTCTCTTTTATTTCAATAGTAAATAGCCCGTCTACAAGTCATCCAGTCATGATTATATCTTTCTCCTTCTTGACCACCACTTTCTCCCCAGCGAAAGTGGTTATGAATCCAACCATAAACATCTTAGGAATCGAAATCAAGTACTTCCTTATATCAGGAGCATAAAGTGCTTGCTTTAGGATCAACGTGCTCCCACTCTTCAGTTTCAGCTCAAAATCTCCAACTCCAAGTACATCAGTCTTCTGATTTCCTCCCATATAAATATGTTGATGTCCTGGGCCCATGGGAATAAAAGAACGGTAACCTTCCTTGGTGTTTGTGACATGGGCCGTAGCGCCCTAGTCAAGACACCAAGAAGCTCCCTTAGAGTCAACTACCATGGACTCGAAAACCACACATGCCAATTCCTTATTAGTTCCACTAGATTTGTTGAACCGACAACTATTGGCTCTATGGACCACCTTCTTACAAATAAAACAAGTTCGAGTCTCGCTCTTTGCTCCTTTATTTCCAAAATCTCTTTTTTTGAAATATCTTTTCTTTTCAAATGTATTTCTTCTCTTTTCTTTCTTAAATTTAAAAGATGATTGAGATTTTACCATATGCACATCATCCCTTGGGGTTTGCCTTGAACTCCTCTTTTCTTATTCATATTTGATGGTCGTGATGAGTTCCTCGAATTTTTGTGTCTTTCTTCTAGCAGAGATGGAAGATATGAAAGTCTCCAATGAATTAGGAAGAGAATTCATGAAATGAATCACTTGCATATATTCATTGGGCTTCATGTTTGTATATTCCAAATCTTAGACTAGGACACGAAACACATGTACATGATCTGCAAACTTGGTACCTTCTACCATTTTTAAATCATTGTACCTTCTCATAGCCATAATTTGCTTTATGAGAGAGGGTTCAGCATACTCTCTGCCAAGTTTATTAAAAATCTCACTTGCAGTATAGATTGACTCGTACTCAAAAGCGTACTAGTCAGTCATGGCACACAAAAGAATGTGCTTGCATCTCAAGTTCCTCCTCTTCCAATTGGCGTACTCATCTTTGATTATTTGAGATGATTCGTCAGTTGGACGACGAGGTCGGTCTTCAAAGAGTATCTCATGCAAGTTTTCTTCATAGAGCACAAATTTAATTTTTCGTTTTCATGAAGCAAAGTTGGTCCCATCAAACCTTTTAGTTTTCAAGATCTCAAAGATGAAGGCACGAGCAGCCATTATATTCTCAAACAAAAAATACGAAAAGACTCCTAATGGTAATCAAGTAAAACTAGCTTTGATACGAATGAAAGAAAGACCTATGTGATCTTTTGTCGAGGAAATACAATTTTTTTTTTTTTAATAATAAGCACCCCTTGTAATTTGCAACAAGATCAATCACAGATGGTCTTATAACAAACAATAGAAATTTCAAAAATAAATAACACATCAAATAAATCTCAAATACTTGATGTCATTCATATAACCTAATAATGTGCTTGAGAATATAAAATAAAAGAACTAACAAATAAAATATAAGATGTCGGAGATTACCTCAACCGGGCTTTTTACACCCCACACCGAGTCACCACATCCAAAGGCGCGGGATCTGTGGTCTAGCTTCAATCTCGAACCGGAATAGCTGATTTCGACCAAACTAGGTAACCACCCCTTAAAATTTCTACTAAAACTTTAACCCCCAAAATTAACTTAGTTCTAGAGAGGAGAGAGAGAGAGTACCACCTAAAATTTGGAGAGAGAAAATTAGAGAGAGAAAGATGGAGGAGAGAGAGTGAGTCATGCTCCTCTAGTAGAGAGAGGTGAGAGAGAAAAGAGAGGTTGTATGTGTAGAGATTGGGAAAGAGCACCCCTATTTATAGTGTATATGTAGGTTTAGGGTTTCTTAGGGTTTTCCCATAGTTTGCCTCTTTCATGAGATTGAACCTAGACAGTTGGTAAAGGTGACTTGTGGGGTGAGACATCTGAGCCATCCATTCCATAGATGGGCCATCAACATTATGGAAGGTACTTGAACCACTATCCCCTTTTCCTTAAACCATTTTCCCCTCAATACATTTAAATAAAATAAATATCATGCATTCCATAAAATTGCATGATCCATGTCACATATTCTATAAGGATATGTCAAATATTATCAAGTAAATAAAAACTACCTAATATAAATAAGATAAGATCAATATTTACTATCTATTCAAATTGACCATATCTCTGGAAAACAAACTTGCTATAACACAAATAAAACCATGGACAATATTTTCCTTCCAAGATTTGACCACATGCTACAAATCAAACTTACCTTAACTTAAAAACTTGAACATAAAGCAAACAAGAGAATCCAAAGAGGGTGGGGCGTGCCACCCTTTTGTGGCACATGTGGGCCCCCACCTACCTGCCACATGGTGGGTCCATGTGCACTTTGGGTCCCCATGGAATTTTATAAAAATTATTAAAATTAAATTAAAACGAATTAATATATATTTGAATTTTTTATAACTTTGTAAAATCAATAAATGTACTTTTATAAAACAAAAAATTACAAATAAAATATTGAGAGATTCATAAAAATTTAAATAATAAAACTAAATTCATTTTAATAATAAAATGAACACAATTAAATTAATATGATGGTAAAAGGATCCACATGGTTTTAGGAAATAATCTGTAAATATGGGGTACTCCACCTCCAACTGTGGACTACCAACCACACTAGCTTTATCGAACCGACCCAGTATTTTCCATGACCCACAGTCCAAACAGGGGCTCATTAGCGGGTAACCAAAGTCAGGTCAATGAATCAAGGGGCTGCAATCCCAGTCTGTGGATTACAGGTTCTTCCCCAGAGACGAGTCAAGGTCACCACGACCTGATGCAACCACAGCTCTATGATGCATAGGCGTGTCTCTCACACATGCATACATTTCACCCAAATGTGGATATCTGGCCTTCCGAACTATCTATCGATATGCATGTCGTGTGATGGAACATGGATGAGGTTTTGGCGCCCGTCTCAGTAGGCCTACCATCATACACAAAGGTCACACAGTCCCTCGACTCTCTCATCTAGGCATAAGCTCCGACCTCATCAAGGGCTAACCCAAAACCCTCCTTGGTTAATTCTTTATGCCTAGGTACCTTAGGTTTTCCAACCATCTAGCCTAGATCGATAAGCGCAGTCTGGTATAAGCAAATATCATTTGCTTAGTATGGTCCTCGAGGGACCACACTCCCACTGAGTTTATGTTTCACTCTAATAAAAGTATTT
Organism: Amborella trichopoda; assembly: GCF_000471905.2. Next base: position 2,133,824 of record NW_006497781.1, read on the forward strand.
AAAATACACACTCATAAGGCCTTTAAAGGCCACATCAACCCAATAATTTTTCCTACCCAGAACCTTGCAGATACCTTATTTTCACCGAGAGTGCTGCAAATGCCTTGTTTTACCAAAAAAATCACCAAAAATAGTAAAATAAATCTTTTGACACAAATTTTCTTTGAGAGCTTCATAACAGCCTGAAGGCTCCCATAACAGCCTAAAGCACATATCTGAACCAAAAATTTCCATTTTTAGTTAGTTTTGACTTGGGCGACATACTCAGTGTCGCCCAACCCAAATTAGGCGACATGCCCGCCCAAGGCAACACACTTAATGTCGCCCAACTGAGTTTAACCTAAAATCTTCATTTTTTGGCAAGACAACCCAGAGATCAGTGCTGAGCAAGAATCTTCCATTTTGGACAGATCTGGTCTGGGCGACACACCTTGTGTCGTCCAGCCTAGACAGGCTCAAATTTGACAATTTTTTGCAAGAAACATCTTGACAGCCCCAGCATCTGCCCTACATTGGAAATTTCCAGTTTTGAGCAGTCTTGACTTGGACGATACACTGTGTGTCTCCCCGCTCTGACAGCCTGAAAATGGCTGTTTCTGCATGCCAGAGGTCCCCCCAACTGTTTTAGGTCAAATTTCTTGAATTTGACCAATTTTGGCTGGGCGACACACCTTGTGTCACCCTGACTCGGGACCCCAAAAAGATAGTCCAAGGTTGACAATTGGTTGGTGATAGAAATTTTTCCCTTTGAGTTGATTCCCAATCTATAAAAATGAAAATCCGTGCTATTTGTAAGGGCTTCTTCTATGAGGAGGAGAGAAAAGAGTTAGCTCAAGAAAACCCCAACTTTGAAACCTAAGTCTGAAAACCCTAAACCATTAAAGCTCTAACCTAGAAACCCTAGTTCTTCAATCATCTCTAAGATACAACAACCCTTTTAAATCAGAGATCTTCTAGTCAACTTCTGAATCAGAGAGGCAAAGAGGACGCCGGTTCTGATACGGGCGAGCCCTCGAAGGCTCGGGGGTCTTGGGTCATCCGGCCCAGTTTGGTATTGTTCTTTTACCCTTTCTTTCTTCTTCTTCTTACTGTTTTGATTTATTTTGGTTAATTTTGGTCAGTTTACTGGTTTGAACTAGTGTTTTGATGTTTTGGATCATGCTGGCTCTGCCACATATCTGAGAGCAGATCTGCTCGTTTTTTGGCAGATCTGGCTTCAGATCTGAATTCGATTTGCCCCACTTTCTTTACCATATTATTTTTGTTGGTTTAAGGTGTCAAAATCCGACAGATCTTCATTGGAAGATCTGTCCCATTTTTATCGTAAACAAGGCTAGGTTGAGCATGCTAGGCTAGGGGGTAGCCTAGGTTGGGGTGTGTTAGGCTAGGCTAGACTAAGTTGGGGGTTAAGGAACCACTCAATAGATGTGCCAACCTTTCATTGTCACCTCCCCTAGGAGGCAATACTAGCATACGGGGAAAAGTTACTAGGCATGAGACCTAAGTACCCCAAAGACTAGGCCATAGTGATCGTCGAGATGAACCACATCGCTCAACCAAGGTGCTACCCTCCTTAGGGAGAGGTCTAGATAAAGGGGGTGTAGGTAGGTAGGGAGTATGGGTGGATATGAGGTATGGTCTAGCTAAGAAGTATGGGTAGTTGTGAAGTATAGATATGTATGGTGTATGGATAGGTATAGTGTATGGGTAGATGTGGTGTATGGGTAGAGTATGGGAAGTTGTGGTGTATGGCCTAGGGTGGAAGTGTAATCCAACATAGGAGTATGGTGGGAGGTAAAGTTTTCTCTCTCCTCACACAAGGGTAGTAGATTTTCAACAAGGCACAATTCTCTCCTAGGTTAAGCCTATTTTAATTCACTTTTCCATCCTTTTTTAAGTTTACAGTGCATGGGGTTTATTTAGAGTTAGCCCTTGAAACATGGGTGTGCACTCAAAACCCATGGGGATTGATGAAAATAGAATAAAGTAAATAAAAAATAATCCTAAAATTGTAAAAAAATGACAAAAAAATGACCCTAAGAAAACATGCAAATGATATTTAGGTCCCCAAAAAGGGGCCTCTTCTCATCCACATGGCTCGGGGCATTCTTTTCGTGTTTTACAATGATGTTTCAGGTGATCTATCATCATGAAATGAAAAAATCACTCCTATTATCTTCTTTTTGGTAGTAAATTGATGGGGAAGTTGCCATGTTCATTTTGTATCAAGACTCATGTCATTTGGCCTTTGATTGACCATTTTGTGATTTTGGAAAATCATAGAAAAACCACTTTTCCAACAACCCGAAAATTATGCCTTCTTGCAAGCCTTGGTTGAGTACCTCTCTGGACCTCCTTCATAGTGTATTTTATATCAAATCGAAGCTTGTCAAGTCACGATCGAAATGCCTTCATGTTTTAGTCTATCTGGCCTCAAGGCTTCAAGTTATGATCAATGGAGTGAGAGAACATCATGAACACATACGTTTTGCATAATGCCTTTTTGTGTGACCTTCCCTCTAAGATTTTTCTTGGGTTGGCTATCGGCTTCGTGCATAGCATATGTTAAAAGTTTGCTCTCGTTGAGGATAACAACATATCAAATTTTGGGCTTAATCTGCCTTGTGGTTGATGAGATATGAGTGTTACATGAATGTCCCGTTTTTTAGAAAATGCATTAGTTTTTTGCTATTTTAAGTAACTAATTTTGCTTGCCCACACCTGAATAGTGAACAACCTACCCATTTTAGGAGAGTAAGATCTAGAAAGGTCTGTTTGGCCTGAAATTTGCTAGTTAAGGGTTTTTTGGCTTTTTGAAGCCTTCTGGGGTGGTTTGGAGACCATCTGAGATCACCTTCAAGGAGTTTTGTTTACAATATAGCTTGCACATGTTAGAGCGCAGTACTCCAAATCAGATATTCTTCCTGTCTCTTCTTGTCTTCGCCAGCTCGGGGCAAAACTTGGGGAATAACCTTGTGATGTCAAAGGACACTCTTACGCACCTTTTGGGGCCTAGATAATACCATTGCAATGGCTCTTCAAAATTAGGCTTATTTTGTACGGGCTTTCGTAGTTCCTAAGCATATTTGGTAACCATGGGCTATGGTTGCAACCACCTCCTCTTTTATACTCTTGGGGACAGAAGTGTGTCAAACTTATACAACAGTACACAATTTCAAAAATAAATAATTCTTTTTTTCTCTTTTTTTTTTTTTGATCCAATAGTTATATATTCACAAATGAAATCAATCTTAAAACCCAACTTGTTTCTTAAGAAATACTAATTATATCTTAACCCTTCATCTATTTAATATTTAAGTTCCAATTATATGTGTCAATTCTCAACAACTAAAAAAGACTCAATACCCCTAAAGAAAACTAGAAACCCAAAATAATCACAAACCTAAAATCTTGAAAATAGTAAAATAAAAAATATCATTTTTTTGGGGGTCGGAAGGAGCTCGACCTTCACATCCTTAAAATGTGAATTGAATAACATGCGATGTAGTCCACCATTCCATGAAGTACTTTGTGTTCTTCAATAAACTAATTAATCAAAACATTTTGTGGGCAACTAGCAGTGGAAATTTGGGATATCGAATATTATTTTAATTTACCTTTCGAATTCTTGATGAACCTTTAGAAGACTAACCACGATATTGAGATTATGTGGAAGCTCTATAGGACGTGGATCTTATCTGCAAATTTGCTTGTTATATTTGGGATCAACACCCGGGTTGGTCATAGGATGCATTTGTATCTACACCAAAATTTGGTGTAAGATGAATGTTGTGGTGAGCACCGTTTTAACCATGAATGATACTCTCCAATCATTGCCACCTCTGATTAATTACACCAATCTTTCCTCAAATTCCACATATCTCTCATGGAATACCTTCAATGGATTGATTTATGATATTTATTCTCTTGTCAATGTTTCATAGCTTCTATAATTATAACAATTAGATAATGATAAGAGTAGGTTTTGGTGGCATTATGATGGATGAATCTTGCAAAGCTTTGATACTAATTGATGCAGAGAAGAGGAAGAACAAAATAAATAAATCAGAAAAATATAGGACAAGGTTTGAGAAATTATACCCTTTTTGTGGGATTCTTTTGGGTTTCTAGTTTTTCTTCAAGGAATTTGAGTCTTGAGAAATTATACTTTCTCTCTGATTTTTTTGGGTTTCTAGTTTTTCTTAAAGGAATTTGAGTCGTTTTTAGTTGTAGAGAATGGAAAGATATAGTTTGAAGTTAAATATTAAATAGATGAGGATTTAATCAATGTTTTTTAGGGAGCATTTTTTTTTTTTTTTCTTTCTTTCTTTTGTCAATATCGAAATATTATATTAGCAAAAAAAAAAAGTGAAAAGAATTAGAATTTATTTTGGATCTTGTGAACTGATCTTATTTGGGGTGGACTCCCTTACAAAACTTGAGAGATGGTAGATTCTCTCTCTTTGTATTTTTTTATATTTTTATTAGTTATTTTATTTCCCTACTTCTATGCATCAATCACTATCAAAGCATAGAAGATCCATCAATAACAATGCTACCAAAACCTACTCCTTCTATTGATGATCTGTTGTCACATATTATAAAAGCCATGAAACAACATTTTGACAAGAGTATAAAGAGAATAAAGAGCATAAATTAACCACGGAAGGTATTAGAGGAGAGATCCGTGGAATTTGAGGAAAGATCTACGTAATGAAACAACAGTTGTAACAGTTGAAAAACGTTCATCGAAAAGAGGATGCTTGAAGGCATGTAGATGTGGATCCAAATTCTGTCTTACAGCCGAATCGAGCCCCACGACCAATTCGAGGTGCCAATCTTGAACGTAACGAACAAATTTACAAGCAAAACCCATGTCCATGAGATCTCCGTATGAAAGTCGATCTTCTTGAATTCTACAAAGAGCTCGGAAAAGAAATTAAGATTATGATTGACATCATAGAGTTCCCCAACAAGTTTCACATTAGGTGTATGATCAATTGGTTTGTTGGATAAAGTAACGAACCTCTAGAGCATATGATGAATTCAACAAGCTCAAAGTTGAGCTTCTCCCAACCTCAAGAGAATGATATAATTAGGAATTTTTTTATTTATTATTTTTAAGAAATTGAAACTTAGGTCTAGGGTTATTTTGCGTTTCACTTATTTGTTCATTTTTTAGTTTTAGAAATTTGAGAGGCAGAATTAGAAGATTTAAGTTTGTGTTTAAATGTGTTTTCTTATAAACATGTAACTATTGGACTAAAAAGACATATACACACACACACAGAAAGAGAAGATAATAATAGTTTATTTTGGAGTTTTTATATTGATCTTTTTGGGATGCACTCCCTTGAGACTCCGAGAGAGGTTATAATATCTCATTATTTATATTTTATTTTTTATTTTTTAATTTATTTATTTTCTTTGTTATCCTTCTTGCATCAAGCGCCCTTCAAGAACAATGATTAGAAGGAAAAATATCAATAGTCATGATTTAATAGTAGGATATTTAATGACATGCAAAATGTGTTTATAATTCAGGAGGCTATTTTCTCTCAGCTTTCCTCTTTGCAGGCTAATTTGAGCTTTGTCTATAGGCGTTGTGAGGATGTGTTAATATAGGAATGTGAACAAGATGGGGAGTTCTCGATGAAGTCTATATACAGGTTACTATATCATGATAGATTTGAAAAGGTGCTTCCTTAGATGGTTTAGTTATGGAAACTGTCTGTTCTGCATAAACTTCAAGTTTTTCTTTGGGTTCTCTTATAAGAAAAGGTGCTTGTTATTGATAAAGGGTTAGATCCTGGTTAACATTTGTCTACTTTGTAAAGAGGATGAGGAGGATGTTAAACACCTATTTCTTCATTGTCCATTCACTCAAGAAATTTGGGTATGAGCTTTCATTGTCCATTCACTCAAGAAATTTGGGTATGAGCTTTTGGCATGACGGGGGTTCAGTTGCTTTTGCTTCAATTTGTAGCCTCTACTTTTCATTAGCTCGATATTCCGAGTATCCCAAAGCGTGAGTAGATTATATGAACAATCTTTAGGGAGGCTATTCTATGGGAATTATGGAAGGAGCGTAACCACAAAACTTTTGATAGGGCTATTCTTACTTCCATAGAGATTAAGGAGAAAAATTTTCAAGACTTGTGGTGTTTGTTCTCAATTACTAAGGAGGGAGGAGGTTTCTTGAAGGTGGACATTTGGAAATCATAAGTAAATTTTAAAAAGTAGAAATAATAATTTTAGTAAGAAAATATTTGGACCGTTATTTTCTATTATTTTTAGATAGAAGACCTACTTGCATCCATCTTTAAGATGAATGCTGCATCCACTTTTTGAACCGCATATGTAGCCATGCGGTCCAGCCTGTGTGAAACCATTTTCCTTTCCTCATTAGAATTGAAGTTTTACCTTATTTAGAAACTCTAGGTTGAAATAGGATAGATGTGAATTAAATAAGTTTCCTAATTTAAGAACTGATATAAATTAAAGGGAAAAGTTTATATAGAGCCGAGGCTCTAAACGATCAAATTTGAGTCTATCTCAAAAATTTCATTATAAGAGGTTGTTTTGATGTTCAAATATCTTCAAATTGATCATCTCGACATCAAGAAGCATGGACACAAGAAAAAAATGGATTCAAGTTTTGGAAATAGTGTATTTTGTAACACATTTTTGGACTGTCAATTTTTAAGACTTTCAAGTTTTCATTTATATGTCGATCTACACTATTTTTGAAGCTTTAAACTATATAAATAAATATAAAAATAGATTTTAAGGCTATCACAAAGATTTCCAATATTGAAACCACATTTTTCGATTCTATTTGAAGGTAGGCTCTAATTTGATTGTTTAGAGCCTAGGCTCTATACAAACCGCACCCTAAATTAAATCATGTTTGCGCTTTGATAATTCAAATTAAATATGTCCCATATTTTCGGGGTTTGAGAGAATTAATTCATACCATCTAATCGGACTTGAAATGCATTGTCAAAGACATTAAGAAAATTGATTTGTGAAAAAAGATTACATGTACAATTGCACCACAAGAATGGGCTCAAGGCTTGGTGCACAAGCATGATGTCTTGAGTTCTATTCCTACTACAAATATGGGATCCTACCCCATTAAACTATTAAATAGATAAATAAATAAAAAAACCGCTCCACCATTTATGCATTGGGACAAAAAATTTAAAGGACAATTTTTTAGTCCCTAGACTCATATGTAGAAATGCAACCCCCCTTAATAATCCATTTCCTTGGGACAAAAAATTTAAAGGACAATTTTTTATTACCTAGACTCATATGTAGAAATGCAACCCCCCTTAATAATCCATTTTTTAAATAAATTTTGACGTTGATTTTCAAAGAATATATAATTCTTAATATGGAGATCATTAAAGTGTAAAAATATAAAAAGTAAAAATTAAAAATGATAATGTTTAGAAGAATATTTGAGCCATGGATTTTTCCTTTTCCTTGGAGGTATGTCACTTACATCCATCTTTATATAGATAGTTTACGCATAGGGGGATGCAAATGTAGAAATGTGTTCCCCGACGCATAAAATACTTTTCCAAAAGTCAAAGGCGAAAGAGGTACCGGTAGTAAACTGGTGTCAATGCAGCTCTACAGTTTTGGTCGCATGCCGCAAGGGGACTCGTCTGCCGCCGCATCCAACCTTGGCCAAAGAAACCCACCCATCCTTATTTCTCGTAAAAATAAAATAGATTCGAATTATAGATGTTCCCCATTTTTCGTGTCACAAATAGAAAAGTAAGACGGTAGGTGGACACTGCTGGTTAATTCAAATTAAATGAGGTTCCTATTCTTAGGAGATTTTAATAAAATTAAATATATGTCCTATTCTTAGGAGACCTAAGTGTTTTTGGGAGACCCTAAGATAAATACAAGTCCATACGTGCACGATCTATGCTAATTCATAGGGCTGCCAATGGTCAGGGTCCGAGCCTAGGCCGGGTGGAGCACTGTCCCGGGATGGCCCAGTAAGGCTCAGCCCAGAATAAGCCCACAAACAACCAGGCCAGGTAAGCCCGGAAAAATGTATAGAGGCCCGGGCCTGGACCACGACCGGCACGGTAGGTTTGTGGCACTTTCCTTTTTCCAAATTTTAATGCTAAGTTCCAAACAAACCAAAAAAGAAATAAAAAAAAAAAAAAATGAAAAGATACAAAATCGGTGCTATGTTGAATAGAGTAAGTTTTTCAAGATAACAGCTCGACCAAAGTATGGAAGAATGATCCATATGTTGATTGGTGAGGGTAACATGGAAATGATGGACTGGCACTCATATCTTCGTGAAATTTAAGTTTTACAGTATTTTCCGGTCTTCTTACCTTTATTATAGAAAAAAAAAAATGTTCTGCTTGCTGATGTATGTTTTTTATTAATACTGTGGACCTACATCATTCCATGCCATGTCAAATGTGTGCACAGTGCAAAGTAATATTCATGGAAGTATTTAGTAGATAGGAAATGCTTGTTCTTAAATAATTAAGAGAGTCGTATAGAAAATATTTCTCACGAGGTGGCTTTCAACTGCATATTCACGAAATCTGCTTTAGGATGTAAAATTATTTTTGACCTCTGCATTCTCATCCCTGGACCCAATCTTTATAGATAAAAAAAATAAAACTATGGTTCAAGAAATATCATCCGTATTCAATCAGCGATGATCAATAGAATGTCGAAGATTACTTCTTGTACTAGCTACTCATATAACATGTATAAACAAAACTTTCATGTTCTTTTACGTAGCTAGCTGCATCTCTTAGGAGTTCGATTTATGTGTTTTTTCCAATGGTTTAAAAAACGGATCGGTAATTCGGATCGGGTTTCCAAAAAATCGATCCGGATCGGCAAATCGGCGATCCGGATCGGGAATCGGGTGAATCAGTCAGAATAAAACTTAAAAAAAATTCGAAAAAATTATTAATATTCATTATAAATATTGTTTTTTAGGAATTCAATAAAAAATAAGGGTACTCCGTTAAGAATTTTCATGTTTTTGAATGAATATGCGAATATTGATATGTTGTTTCCCTGCATGAACTGCCATTCAGCATTTAATTTACAGTATTTCGTGCTCATCCCTACACTGTTGCTATTGGGACTCGATATGTGAATAATATGGCTGGGATAGGGTGGCCTCAAAATCATCATCTCTCTCATTTTCTCTTTGAATAATATGGATTAAAAAAAAAAATTAACAAATTTTCAAAAAAATCGATCATGGATTAAAAAAAAAATCACAAATTTTCAAAAAATTCTATCATGGATTACAAAAAAAAATTCGATCATGGATTAAAAAAAAAAAATCACAAATTTTCAAAAAATTCAATCATGGATTACATAAAATTCGATCATAG
>NW_006497781.1:2159030-2170236 GCF_000471905.2 Amborella trichopoda
AGAAAACCATGTTTGTAACATTTATATGTTTGTAGCATTTGTATGTTTGTGTGACTTCAAAAATTGCACATACCCTCTCTTCAACCCAATAGTTAATTTTGAAAAAATAGAATTTCATTTTCAACTTAAATCTAGACAATCCATTTAGTGAAGTTCAAGATCTAGGCCTTTACAAGCTGAAGACCGTTGTTTTTTATCAACATTGTTCATCTAATGATAACAAAGCTATCTAAAACTTTTGAAAAGAGAAAAATCCTTATATGGCCAAGATCTATGCATATTAACAAAATAAATGTTTATGTTAATTGGGCTAAAAAACCACTTTTTAAGGTGCACTTTCAAATTTTATTTTTTGTGATTGTTCATTGGAATAAAAAGAGTGCATTTAAAAAATAAGGTCAAACAAATGACACTAATATAGTTTTTGAAGGTTGTTCCATTATATTACTATACAATATATTACTATACAACCGTTGCCTAAAATCATTCCCCTATATTTCTTCTCTATATAAAATGCCACTTGGTTTTGGCAACAACTTTCTAAATGCATAAAAGGTTTGGCTTCTAGGTCAGGCCAAATATGGGCAGTAGAGGTATGCTTGCAATGAAAACGAAGTATTGCAAGAGAGCGAAGAAGATAGATGTTGCGATAAGAATGAGGAATGTACTGTGCGGAAAACGAAGAGTTGCTAACAAGAGAGAAAAAGATCGCTGCTGCCATAAGGAACCAGAGAGAGAAGCCAACCGATTCTTCAATGAATAAGAGAAATAGTTAGTATTGCAATAGGAGAGAGCATACAAGAGCCAAAAGAGTAAAAACAGGAAAGCCAGAATGAATAAGAGAAATAGTGGAGAGACTGTATATTAGTATTGCAATAGGAGAGAGAATACAAGAGCCAAAAGAGTAAAAACAGGAAAGCCAGAGATCAAAGGCCCTTAAGACATCACATTTAAGTCTACAAGAGGTATATTTTTTAAAATTTTTGTTCTAATGATGAAAGTTTCTAAACTGTCTCCATGGCTTTGCCCTCATATTCCTTTGAATCTCACTCTGTAAAATTTTTAGAACTCTCTCCATGGATGTAAACTCAGCATTTGTTTTTTGGGATTTATTTGCGCTTAAAAAATGAAGGTTCTATAATTCTTATATTTTTCTTTTTCGGCTTAAAACTGTGGGGATTATGTGATTTCTACGGGTTTTTTTGAAATGTATTTTCGGAAGTCTCTGTAAATTCAACATTGGCATTTTGGGATATTTTTGGGCTCGAAAATGCAGTTTCTCTAATTCTTATATTTGCTTTTCTTGGCTTAAAACTGTGGGGATTATGTGAATTCTAGGGTTTTTTTATGAATTGCATTGTCAATCAATAATTTATAAATAGTTTCTTTGGGGATGGAAAATGTGGGTTCTGAAGTTTTTAGTTTTTTTTGGGTTTAAAACAGAGAAAAATATGTAAATTTCTTCAATCTTTTCACAGAGTGTGTTGTGGCAATGTCTTTTTTCTTCATGAAAATATTTTTTTCGATTTTCTTAGTGTTTTGATGCTATTGTTGAAGAATAATAACTACGTTTCTGCAATTTGTTGATTAATGTTATGAATTATAAGGTTCTCTACTATTTATTTCCTTGCTATCATGATGATTTGTTTGCAAAAGTCTGAAAATGCTTTTTCTTTTGCTCTAGAACTAATGTATTGTTTAACATCTAGGGCTTTTGCTTTCAAATTTTTAATAAGACCACTCGAAACCTATCCTAGAAGAAAGTAGACTTTGAGAGCTATCCAATAGTCCAAAAATCGATCAAATCGGACCCCTAGAGCCAAAGTTGGAATCCTTGAGGGAACCAGAGGATAAAAGACCAAAATGCTCCTACCCAGGCCGTGTGCACCACACTATGCGTCGAGCCTCGTGCACACGTCACACGATGCGGCCCTTGCACCCCGATAGGCCCGGCCTGTCCCATTCCTCTTTCCAAATTAGTTTGAATTAGTCAAAGTTGGTAAAAATCCATAAAACGGACAATTTGGAATCAAACTGAGCCCTTGGATCAAACTGATCTAAATTCCAACCTAACCTTATTTCAACATATAAATACCTCATTTGAAATCAAGCAAAAAAAAGATTTAAATAGATAGAAAAACCATCATAAAAAATAGATGAGAATCCCTAAAAATTTTGAAATTAGGAAACTACCCACTAAATTTACAAAAATAGGATTATACTTTAAAACATTGGGAAATTATCACAAATATACATTAATTTTCGTCTACTTAGAAAAAAACCTTTAACTTTCATAAACCTCGACCACATCCTTTTTCTTCAATTTTGATTTTTCTTTTACCAAAATAACCTTCACGGCAATCGTATTACCGTGAAGCACAATTATGGTACTTAAAGTACCGTAAAACCTAAAATATTATACGGCATTTTTAAGTATCGTAAAAACTAACCCATGTTTTACGGTATTTTAAGTACCGTAAAAACTAACCCGTGTTATATGGCACTCGAAATGCCGTAAACCCTTTTCTACTATTTATATTAATCTCTTTCATCCTGTTTATATCTATCTCTTTCATCTCTCTAATTATTTTTATCTATTCTTTCTCTCTCTGATTTGTTTTAATATTTATCTCTCCTTTATCTCTCTAATTTTTTTTAATATTTATCTCTTTTTTCTCTTTCTAATTCTTTTTTATCTCTTTTTTCTCTCTCTAACTCTCTTTCTCTCTCCAAGGATATTTGTATAACAACCTGTGGGTACCTAACCATCCCCTACAAAATCTCCCTTCAACCCCATCCCGTAGGAAAATTAAATGAAGTCAGATTTGTACCGCGTTGGAATCGTGTTTATTGAGTTGATGAAGTAAGTAGAGAGAGAAAGAGAGTTAGTGAAAGAAAAGATTTAGAGAGAGAAAGATGAGATAAATATTAAAAAGAATTAGAGAGAAAAAGAAAAGATAAACCTAAAAAAAAAATAGAGAGGTGAAAGAGATAAATATGAACAAGAGAAAAGGATTTATGGCATTTTGAGTGCCATATAACATGGGTTAGTTTATACGGTACTTAAAATTCTGTATAACATGCTTTAGTTTTTAAAGTACTTAAAATGTCGTATAACATAGATTAGTTTTTACGGTAATTAAAGTATCGCAATTGGCTTCACGGTAATACAACTATCGTGAAGGTGATTTTGGTAACAAAACGTTCAAAATTGAAGAAAAAAGGTGAAGGTGAGGTTTATGAAAGTTAAGGTTTTTTTTTTTTTCTAAATAGACAAAAATTAAGGTATATTTGTGATAATTTCCCTGGAAGATTCCTAAAAAATTAGGAAAAAATCTCCAAAAATCCCAGAAAATCCAAAACTTTGGATTTAATATTAGGAGATCCTCAAAATCTTAGAAAACTAAGGAAAACCTCTTCCAAACCCTAGAAAAGATTAGGTAGACCCTACATCAAAATCCGTAGCCTTCTCTAAAGCCTTAGGAACCTTTGACCTTGGTAAAAAAACTCATATCTACCAATTCTAGCAAGCAAGATGCATCTAAAACGAAATGGTGACACAAGAAGAATGGCCTAATCTAAGCCTGAAATTCTAGTTTTCAGGTCCACAAGGAAAGTATTTATTTTTCCTATTTAATTTAGTTTAACTTCCCTATTAATTAGTGAACTTCTCTATAATTTTCTGTTATTTATCAGATTAGAAAAGTTTTAGAACAATATTTAAGCAATATACATAGATCTTGAAGCTGACACTATCAGTGAACTAAGAAAAGAATCAGATCTGAATAGATATGTGATGAGCCCAAGTGCATTCGCTCAGGTCATGGCCTTGTATTATATGATAAGGACATCAGAGGTTCGCAGTTCCTGGAGGCAGGAACTTGGGCTGCCCTGTTGGCTTCGACGTGATGAGACCTTTTTTGAGCATTATGGAGAATAGTGAATGGAGGACAGCAGGTGCCTCGTCATCCTCTTGGGTTGTCACTATGTGGGAAGTCTTAATTGCCCCGAATGCTTTCTTTAGCTCTTCGAGCTTTATCTAGCCCTTGTTTATAAGGGCTTCAATAATGTCTTTGAGCATATAGAACTCTTGAGTGGGGTGGCCTACTCTCCTGTGATAGGCGCAATACCTCTCATGTGTCTCCTGTCCAGCTTGCTCTGGGTTGTCGACCTCCGGCGGCTGGATCATGTTTTTCTCTTGTAGTAATTGAAGTAGCACATGAACCCACTCCTTCTCGATCGGGAACACCTTCTTCTAGTGTTGAATCCAGTAGTCACTTTGATTTATATTTTTAGGGGGCGGGACCCTGTTATAGGACTGCTACTGCTTGCCTTCAGCCTGAGGTGTCTGTGCCTTGGAGAGGTCCAAAGTTTGAGGGGCAGCTTTCTTAGTGTCAGTCATGGTGATGGTCGCACTAATCACCGCTTTTTGCTGGTTGCCCCGATTGTTTGGGTGAGAATTGCCATTGCCCCGGTTGTTTCCTGAGCTAGAGAGGTGCTGGTGAGATCCATCATGGTGCTTGGATAGTCCTCCTATACGAACTGCTTCAGAGATGAGCTCTGATATGGAGGGTGGATTGGAGGCCTCAACATGTAGGGCAATCTCGAGCAGCATATTTCATATGCAGGTATGAACTGCTTCTCTTTCAGTCATGGGAGTGGCATGATAGGTTGCCAACTCTCTCCATCGGATGCTGAACTTATCGACCGACTCACCATGGTCTTTAGTCAGACTGAGGAGATCGATGGCTTCCACATTTCTCTGGACTTCATTGAAGCGCTGCTAAAACAACTGCTCCATTTCTTGCCATGTGTGCATCGGGCTATGAGGTAGCCTAGAATACCACTGGGAGGCTGGCCCTTCGAGAGTTTTGACGAACTGACGAAGGAGTTGTCGCCTGTCAGTTGCCGTCTCTCGACAAGCCACTTGAAAGTGAGCGGTAGCTGGTGCGAGGACATAGTATCATTGAACGAGGGGAGCTTCCCATTTTGATAATTTGTGGGACACGAAACTTGGTCAATATACGAGGGGTATGGCTTTTGGTAAAGCAGTACCCCTTACATGCTTGGGACCTTATTCTTGAGACTGTGGGTCACCATAACATTTATGTCGTTTTGCGAACCATACGGGGAGCAGAGCTGTCTTGGGAGGCCAGTGGGGGAGTTTGCCAGAGAGCTATGTCCTCTCCAGGCTGGTAGTTGGCCTCATGGTAAGGAGGAGAAGCGGGGGAACTTGAGGCCTCGAGGCGATCCATCTTTTCAAGAATGGATTGCATCATCACCTCGAACCTGTTCATCCGCTCTTCTTGAGAGTCATCTGGGTCGTTGATCACCATGATGCTAATCGTTTCTTCTGGAGGGTCTGAGCTTGGTGGAGTAGTGGACTTTCGGGGTTGGCGAGTTGTACACGGCAAGTCGGTCTGTAGGGGCTCAGTATGCCCCGACTGGACTCGAGCATGGTACGCCGACCGTGTGAGGACCGGTTCTTGACGATCTTGGGATCGTGATTTCTTAGCAGCTCGGTCTTTTGCTGTGACGGTGACCACCGAGCAATCTTGGACTTCTCACTCAGGTTTTGTAAACCGAAGAGGGATTGTGAGGAAGGAGGTCATCAAGAGTGATAGCCTCTTTTCTTAATCTTGAGGCTGCAATAAACTTCAGTCCAAAATTGAGCCTGAGATTTACTTCCCCATCTTTCTTGAGCACGCGAGGGCTGTGTCCATCAGATGGAGTAGAGAGTGAGGTCCAATAATAGAGGGCAATCTAGGTTGCTGCCTTGGAGGTAGTAGGCTTCTATCTGCCATCAGGCCTTTACCCTGAATTCCTTTGTGAGGTCCGGGTGCATGGCTGACCTGAGGTGGTTGACTTAAGATGGTACTCTTGGGGAAAACCTTTGAGTACCAGTTCTCTTGGTGCTTGCTTAACAAAGGAAGAGCGACCAAAGAAGAAACTGGTTCACAACTTCGCTTGAGTTGGGATAGGGAAGGAACCTGTGAAGCTGGTGTGTGTGCACCTTTGGGGGTAGCCATCCAGGTGACTTGGGGGTCAGCCCAGGCTCGGTCAGCTGGTTCGACCTTAGGAGGCCGAGACCTATGAGCTCGTGTCTATGAGGGACCGGGAAGGAGCCCATCTCTCACAGGGTGAAGCCGTGTGTGATGATAGAGAGGATGAAGTGGTCGACCCTCGTGTGCCCGAGTTGGCGCAGAATTGGCATTGGCCCGACTTGTGGGCTGCAGATGCATGGCGCATGCAAGGTTCGGCCCAGGTAGGCCTAGCCTTGGATGCCAACTCAAGGCCGCATGAAAGCAGTGGTCGGACCACTAGCCTTCAGGTGTGTGTGAGAGGTGGAGGCTGCAGGATCTCCCCCTTAGTGTGTCGAGCCTCTAGGCATAAGGTTCGTGGTAGTGAAGGAGTATGGGGAGTGGCCTTGCGGCGACCCTCAGGAGTAATGGCAACCTTCTTGCCTTTGCAAAAGCACACAGGACAGCCTTCCGGTGTACCTCAACAATATGACTGGCAAGGGACTTGCCAGTAGCAGGGTGCGTACTGTGTGTGGTGGCATGTGTGCCACCAATGCGAAGGGCCTTGGTGGAGGGTCCACCAACGCTAGGAAGTGAGGAGTTAGGGACCTTCAAGTCCCTTCTCGCACCAATCCAAGAGAGAATCTGGGAGCCAGATTGTGAGTCCTGACTCAAGAGGAGTGTAGGGAACGAGGCTTGAGAATCTCGCTTCCCTAGGATGATCACGAGTGCGGGGATGAGAAAATTCCCAACTCTGATGAATGGGTTGAATAACCTAGATGCCATGAAATATAGTGCAGAAAGTAAAAGATGATGTGATCAAGCAAGAGCAAACCGATGAAGGGGTAATAAGTCTCCAGTGGAGTCGCCAAACTGATTGGATGCCTCAATCTCGCCTCCCTGGATCTAGGTGATCGGGTGACACTTGTCTTGGGTTCGGAAGACTCGAGACCTGAGATCGCCCTCTCGGGAACTTTGTTCACAGAACAGGGGCAAGTTCCCAATTAGTGAGAGAGAAATTTTATTCATGAGGTGGGGACCAACCTCACTTGGGTCCGTGACTTATTCGGGCTGGCTCGTGCAGGCGCCATCTTAGATCACAACGGAAAGCCCCTCAGCTGTCTTAGCTGGTTTGGAATCACCTCCCTTGACCTGCAATCTCCTTGTTTTCTGTACAACATTATCATAGTTAACTTACAAGACAAGTGGGTTGAAGGATCGATCCTTGTCTTAGGGAAATACACATTCATATGGCAGAGAAGATGAGAAGTAATGGTGATGAAGAAGAAGGTTCAAATAAAGAAAGAAAATACAATAGGACTTGATAAGGGGATGAGATTAACACGATAGCTGGACTACTACAGTGACCGACTCGGAGTGGTAGCAGGACGGGCACGGTCACTCAGACTGGAACGATGACAATACTACTCAAAACTAAGGTTAACATGACTGTCCTAATCTGGTGTGGCAGCAAGACATGCATGGTACTCAGGACCAACACGACGGAAATATTGCTCGACAGCCAGACCACTTTGACAGTGCTAGACTGAGTCTGCCCTTTAGTCAAGCAAGAATGAGGAGAAAAGAGAAGAAAAAAGAATGAAGAGAAGGTGCGAGATGGCGAAGAGGGAGGATCCCGACGGCGTTAAGATTGCTACCCACAATTGCGGAGTAATAGTGTCGTGGCCCTTGGACGACGCTGGACACTGCTGCTCATGACGAAAGGGGGCAGGCAGCGAACTTCAGAGGGCATTAGACATCGCCATTGGTAACACGAGAAGACATCACATCCCTCCGCGAGCGGTGAAAGCTTTCTTGTGAAGCACACAGAGATAGGTGTGGGACGCGAGAGAAGCTTGCGGACGACTATAGCAGCCGAACACACAAAAGAAGCTCGCGAACGACGATAGCCACCGAGCACATAAAAGAAGCCTGCGAACGGCGATAGGCATCACCGCGATCCTTCCCGGGCGGGGATAGGAATCGCCGTCTGCGATAGGGACATGGCATAAGAGAGAAGCTCGCGGACGGCAATAGGCATCGAAGTGACCCTTCGCAGGGTGACGGTAGGCATCATCGTCTGCGATAGGCGCGGGATGCAAAAGAAGCCTATGGACGGCGATAGGTATTGCCGCAATCCTTCGTGGGCAGCGACATGCATCGCTGTCTGCCATAGGCATGTAACAGGATGACACCCCAGCAGGCAGCAATAGGCATCGTCGTCTGTGCTTACGCGGGATGCTGAGGATACCCTTGCAGACAGCGATGAGCAGCACCATCTGCAAACTTCGTTGAGAGATAGAGACGAATGAAGAGAGGGGGAAAGAAACTTGTGCATGGCGCTGCCATTGCCATGCACGACCTGTGAAATCACATGAAGGGAAAGAAAGGAAGAGGCATGCACGACACTACCACTGCCGTGCATGGCCTTTGAGAAAAACTCAAACAAAGGAGAAGAAAGCAAAGAAGAGAGAGAAGAACAGAGGAAAGAAGAAAAGAAAGAGAAATAGATTTACCTTAACCTTAGGTGTACCGACCTAAAAGTTTCTCTCTCCTTCTTGTCTCTCTCAAAACTTGACCCAACGATAAGAAGAGATGTAAATTTTACTAAGCAAAGTTCCTTCAATGTATAATGATAGAACATGATATATATAGAGTTTTGCTCAAACATGAGTGGATTGATCAAAATTAAACCTAATTGCTGAAAATTAAGATTTAATTGAATTAAATAAAATAGGAAAATAGGGTACAAAATGATTGATTTGCCCCTTCCTAACAATTAATGAAATTTCATAACAGTCCCTGCTGCTGCCCTAGAACGTGTGTGATCTTTCATGGATGATCCGGGGTTGCTCTGGTGCCCGTTTTTTTGAAAGATGATTGTTTTTTTGTAGGGCTCGGCATGACGATCGATTTTTGATACCAACTTCAAGCCATGGATTGTGTTTTTAAGCCACGATCATGTGACTTGAAATTTGAATGAATTTTGCAAATTTCGGATCGATAGTGTGCTCATTTCTTGATGTTTTTCCATGATTTATTTGTTGGATTACAATGAGCATGCCGTTAACGAAGCTCAATTTCATGCCCAAACAAATATTTCACAACTTTTGAGTTTTGGTCAGAATTTGGAATTTCGACACCGAAATTTACAGCCACTTCATTGGCTTTGTGTGTAAAATCAGACCGTTTATCATGTGCAGGATTCGGACCTGTGATAGCCATGGACCTTATGCACGTGATGCAACTGGTTTCACATTGATCGGGTACATGAGCGTTGTGATTTGGTCACTCGAGTGAGGCGTGTTGCTGCTGATTTTCTTGCAACTTTCTTCATGGCTCAGCAAATTATCTCTAGCTTTTCTCCCCGCTCGGGCGTCGTCACGGGGTGTGCCACATATCGAAATGCTTGTTTTGATGAGACGAACACGCTCACAAAATTTGAGCATGATCCGACTCAAGACGAATGAGATATGGATCCCAAAAGTCACTGTTCATGACTGTCACTTTAATGGAGATTACTTGTAGGGTGACCGCATGGGAATAGTGTGTGGCCTCTCTTGTTTCATTCTTCCACCCATAACTTCTTCATGGAGTGTTTGTTTAAGCTGAAATTTGACCCCTGAGAGTTTTTAACTGTGTCGGATCCAATGGCGGCGGTCCCACGACCGTTTGATGCTCTGAAAGTATGATTCTAGTTAATAGGGGTCTGTTTTAGGGTCTTAGAGGTTGATTCTGCCGGAACATTTTCTCATTCTGCATTGCCATAGATATGTTGGAATGCGACAAAACTTGGCAGAAGGCATTTTGGAGTCATTGTGCAGATCTCGACCTTTTTTGGGGCCATTCTAAAACTCTCGAAATTTCCACTGTCTGTTAGGCTTTATTGACCGGTTTCTATTTTTATTCTGCATCGGGGGTCCACAGTGATGAAAAATGTCTTTAAACAGTAGGACCTACCTCATGTGATGGGGTCATAACACGCCCGGGTGCCGAACCCTTTTAGATCACAATTTTGATCCCTCTTCCTCTCTGCTTGGTTTGGCTCCAGCTTCCTTACATTGCTTTGAATTGAAGCTTGAATCACATGTTTGTTAGATGTCTTGAAAGGGGTCAGTGACCCTCAGTTCGTCCTCAGAGGTTTTGAGAGTGATGGAGTTTTGTTTGTGAGGGCTTAAGGGTTAAAGGTTTTGAGTGGGGTTTGAGTATCGAGGGTTAAGAAAAAGAAGAGAGGAAGAGAGGGTATACTATAGGAGGAGGGACCACTAAATGGTAGGAAAATCTTCTAGCATCACCTTCCCTAGAGGTATTATTGGTGGCAACAACAAGGGTACTAGGTACAAAGCCTAAGTATCTCAGAGGACTTTTCAGTTAGCAAGATAGTCGGGTTTGAAACTGAATGGAATATGCCTCAAAAGAACCTCTTACAAAGTAGTTTGTGAGTGGGTGAAGAACTGAAAGGTGATTAAATCAAGGGAGAAGAGTGATTGAGAAGAAGAAGAAGGGGAGGAGGAAGAGAGAAGAAAGAAGAAGAAGAAGAAGAAAAAGGGAAGAGACTACTCAATAGTCAAACAACCTTTTAGCATCACCTCCCCTAGAAGGTATTTTCAGGGGCAACGGAAAGGATACTAGGCACAAATCTTAAGTACCCTAGAGGATTCTTAACGTTGTTAGACAATCGGGTTTAAAATCGGGTTGGAATACATCTCAGAAGAGCCTCCTAATAGAGATACTTGAGTGGGAGGGG
Organism: Amborella trichopoda; assembly: GCF_000471905.2. The sequence goes on from NW_006497781.1 coordinate 2,169,798, forward strand.
AGAGTATTTAGTAAAGAGAGAGGGGAAATGGGAGAGGGAAGAGGGGAGAAAGAAAGAAAAAAAGAGAGGGAGTGAGGGGCAAGATGGTGAGAGAGAGGGAGGGAATGAAAGGGGGAGAGAGAGAATAGGGGAGAGATAAAGAGAAAGGGAGAGAAAGATTGAGGAAGAGAGAGGAAGAGAGAGGGAGAGAGAGAGGGAGAGAGGGAGAACGAGAGAGAGGAGAGTGGGGGTGGCAGCTTAACTGCCATTCCAATAAGAGAGAGAGAGAGAGAGTCAGAACTGATGGCTTAGCCGACAATTCGAGGGGAGAGAGAGACCAAGCGAGGAGAGAGAAGAGAGAGAACTAGAAGAGGATAAGGAATAGAGAGAAGAGAAGAGAGAGAAGAGACGAAAGAGAAATAGATCTAGTACGTAGGGTACGAACCGAGTGACTTAAACC